>SDVV010002757.1:0-22411 GCA_016164225.1 Gammarus roeselii
TAATGTATAGCTTCTCTACTAATGTGCATCATTGAAGCAAGGTTTCCTTGCAATGCCCATCTACCCATACGGCAATGTACATTCTTCGCAAATATTCTCTTTTTAACACATGAACACTTAGATTCTGGTGTGAGCATATTGGAAAGAACTGTTTTGGCAATTGATGATAAACTAAATTTGGATACATGAATGTTCCACGTAAACAAGCTCTAAACGTTTTACAAATCTGTTCCTGAAGTCTTCTCTTTTCCGTTACAAATTCAGGTAGTAGAAGAAAAAAATTCAACATCCCACTGTTCATTAGGGAAAGTTAGTCGGTAATTGCTAACAACAATTTAAACTTCAGCTTAAACTTCTACTATTCCAGACATCGGTGTAATTTATTCCTCATTATATTTATATTCCTGTAATAAATTAAGCAACTTTCAATAAACTTTGTCGTTTTGATCGCTCCAACTCCCAAACTTGCTCGGAAACAGTCAACAGGTTCACAAGCAGTTGCCCCTGGCGATTGATTGAGGAACTTAGACGATTGCTCAGGCAATGTTCAAAGGCGAGCGCTTGCAGGGGAGGATGGCAGTAAGCCGGAAACATCAATCGAGCACACCATTTGCAGATAAATGATCGCCTTTCAGAGAAGTGGCATTGTTAGGTCGCGTGTGTTCAATTAGGCTTTCATTTACAAAACATTCCGTGCATCGGCAGTGGTATTCAAAATGATTGTCTCACGCGCTTGTAACCACAATGCGCTTTGCACATACACATTTAAATGTGCTGTTTGGCTGAACCGTAAATTACAAATAACCTTCGGTGTTTCTATGTTTGAAACATGCTGTGTGATTGGTTCCCGATATGATTGCATTTTTGTTTTGAACTGCAATCCTTTATTGAGACTTATTCAACATGGTTCTGACTCAAACATTGAACATGGATCTATGGCTTTGTTCTCATCTCCAGACTGTCACCTTCAAAGACCCACTGGGTGTTTACACGATACCAAATACTTTAGTATTTCACATAACAGGTTAATTTTGTCGTTAGGTTGGCAATATTATTTGGCGGTTCTTGGTGTAGGTATTATCGTCATAGCTCTATTTTATTATATGTAATATTTACTTATCATTTACTTATCATCGGAGCCAATCTTTATTGTGCATACGGCATGCGCTTCGTCTAGAGCTGTGCACATAATTTTCATGACGTTCTAATCTCAAAAGAGTTTTGATTTTGTTCATTAGTTGTTTGAAATATAACTGATTAGCTTATCGTGTCACACTGTCACATTCGTTACATTGCTTATGTATGTACATTGTTAGCAATGCACGTCATTATATGAATAATATATAAACTCACATTTCAATGAGCTCACATCACTGCGGAAAACACAATCATGCAATACTATTTATTGTATACTGCTGTATACCCGGGAACATAATTGTCACAATTGTATGCACGTTAGATTAGCTTTTGGACACAACATATCGAAATCAAATGATAACAACTAAATTAAAGAACGTTTGTCAACCCAAAACGAGGAAAAATGTTATTACCAGATGTTGTTGCAGGCTTAAATTGGACTGTCTGGAAATATCTTTGGAACCGACACGAATTATTTTGTAATAGGTTTCAGAAAAAATAAAGTGTGAGAGTTTTCATTACTAAATGATTTTGTTAGATTTTCTTGAATGGTACTACCGATTCACCACCAATTATCTTCATGCTGCAACTAATACAGACACGATGAGCTGTGACCAAGGCTAACTAGGTGAAAAGAAGATCACTCGACTTTGGAGATAGTCGTTATTGTTTGAAAAGTAATCCCAGTAATGTTGTGTGGAGTGAAAAGGTCTTCCAAATGATCGAGGTAATGAGATCGCCGTGAGTTTCTGAAGTGACAAAGTTTTCTACGCCGACCTCATTAGGATAATTAACTTCCATAGGGAAAAAGTTATTTCACTTACAGCGCAGATAATTCGCTTGCAAACAGTATCTTTTCTTCAGAAACTACTGAAAATTTCATTCAGGTATTGGATTTTTTTTTTCTCTGATCTTAAATGCTGGTTTCTTTTACACTTGAAATTCTTTAATGATAGCTTGTCATTGTCATTGCTGCGATAACATTGTGATTCTAGAAACAATATCAAAATGATGTCCGTTTTGCTTTGAAGACATTTATTTTGCACGCGGAAGCCTTAAAGTAGAGGGAAATGTCATGGCATGACATCGAACGATCAGGTAATCCATCAGAAACATCACACTAGGAAGAACGGGGAAAATTGTGTATGGAAACACAATTTCATGACATTGTGAAATAACATGAAAAAATTGCAGACGGAATCGCTTACCCATGAACGTGTTTGCATTTCATGGTTGTAAACAATTTTCAAGTCCGTAAAAAAGCCAGTCGTAAGTCGCATAAACAGCATTCGTATTCTTAATTACGCAGCGAACAACATATACCTGTTTTGAGAGTAGAAAGGCTTGGTCACATATAGCGGCCCTATTATAAAGGCAACCATTTCAGGTAAAACACTATTTCCAATACTAAATTCGATAGAAAGTAATTTGTAGATCACTACAATTTGGTGGGCAATTGCCAAGAAAATTCTTGCAGCTGACAACGAAATTCAGGCAATTGCCCAAGTTATTATTTCAATTACCAGGGAGACTTGCAATTGCCGAGGAGGGTCTCGCAAATCCTTGTTAGATTATTGTGTTGCTGAAAAACCTTTGCAATTGCCAGGGAAGTCCATGCAATCTAAAGAGAGTCCCGCAATTGCCATGGAGATTCTTGAAATGCCAGAACCAAGCTTAAAGACCAACAAAAGCTTCACATTAGAGTGCAGTGAAAGTCAATCGTTCGAGCAGAGATGCACATAAACCCAATAAGTTTGATGCATCGCAGTATACGCATGATTTTTTGCTGTTATTTACATAATTATTTTTCAATAAAGTACCCGCCTGATTTTTTTTAATCTTAAGGTTTCGATTCGTAACCTTCTTGTTTCCCGAATATCGGATGCACTTTGTGGGCTATTCATCATATAGAGAGAATACGACGTGATGACTGACTCAGGAGGATAGACCATTTGTCTCAACGAATACCTCGGGAAATACAAATTCCTTCCTTCTCACTTGTATGAAATCCAATCGTTCATCTCTCGAGCTGTGATCGATATATCCGTCAGGTAAACTTAGACTTGCTCTCCACCCCTCTGAAATAATGCTAGTAATACAGCTCTCACAGTTTGTGACGCCGGTGACTGTTTGTGACGGCGCTGACTGTTTTTTTTAGCGCCGACTGTTTGTGACGGCGCTGACCGTTTGTGACGACGTTGACTGTGTGTGATGGTGTTTACTGTTTTATGACTACGTGTGCTGTTTCTTACGATGCTGATGTCTTTCAACATGTTCGGGAGTTGAAGCAATATGTCACGGAAAATGTTAATGACACAGCCTGTAACCTAAAATCATTACTATAAATTTATCATATGGAAACCATCAATACCTTCTTGAATAACAGTCACCGACGTACTACAGTTTATTCGACCGGGAAAAAACTCAATAAAACTATTACTAATATGAATAATTAATTGGTTCACATTTCAAAATGGTTCACATCCAACAAGCTGACGATAAATGTCGACAAGACGCAGGTCATGATATTTTCCAGGAGGATGATATCCATTCCTAACACACGTATCGAATTGATCGGTTAACCGGCGGCGTATGTAGCCATAACATAGTCTCTCGGTGTAATATTAGATCAGAGACTTAACTTGAGAGATCACGTCTCATTCGTTGCCGGAAAATTATCCAAATCGTGTGGCATAATTTAGAACATTTGAAGTTGTCCTACGACTGCTGCTAAAAATCTTGTGTACTATAGCCTTATTAATCCCTTTCTGACTTACTGTGTAAACGTATTATCTTCTACGTACAAACCAACCTAAGACCTATAGTTCTTAGTCAAAAGCGTGTCATCAGAACACTATCACATGCTAGCAGACGTGACCACACGCTGCCTCTCTTTTGTCAATTGAACATTCTCCCACTGTGTCACATCATTAACTTTCCCTCTTCGGTGTTTGTCTACAAAGCTTTGAATCCTTTAACTTACATTGATAATCCTATGTCTGATCTTTGTAAAAATGTGGATTTGCAAATTCCACGAAACTCGTCGAAACCTTTCCAACTATATTTTTAAATTCAAAGCTGCTAAAACCTGGAATTCGATTAGCATGGATATTAGGACGGGTAGAAGTATAGCTTCCTTCAAATGTAAACTAAAATTAGGCCTATTTGACCTTGTACTTGCATAAATTCTTGAAATGTACTTTACTTCCTCTATTCAATTCACCATGTCAACTATTTATGGTTCATCAGTTTCATTTTGTGCATACCTTTATTATATTATTTTCACGTTCCATATTCTCAAATTTCCAATTATTTTCATATATAAATCCGTCCATTTATTGTACCTATCGATTATGTCTCGTTGATTCTTTTGTTTCGTGTGCATATGTTACCATGTCATGTGAACTATGCAGATAGTTTCGAATTGGTGTCATCGTACACCAATCAGTGTGTGAGTAATGTAATAGACAACTTCATTTCGGACATTTTTTGCTCACAAGTTATTTAGTAAATGTCATCCAAAACAGAAAATAGTCATGATTCTAACTCTCCTTTTTTTCTTGAAATCAATGGTCTAATGTAATGCTTTATCTGTCTCGACATAATAAAAAGTAGAGCGTATAGGATGCCCTTCAACAATGTCCATCGGTTGGTCCTCACTCCTTAACTTAAGATATAAGTTAATAATAAATTTATTTTAGTAGCAAATGTTGTCTTCAGAACAGCTCACGCTGACGAAGACTTAGTACGTATTATCTGTTTATTCTGATATTTGTGTTTTTATGTCAACATGTCATTATACCTAAATAAATTATAAATCCCTAAAAAATCATTCAATCCTTAAAAAAATGTTACGCGTTGGATGAGTCTGGAGTGCGGGAAGTTCTACCTAAAACCCGTCATAAACGATTAGTTAGTAAATTTAGCAGCCTCGGTATTCGAGGCGAGCTAAACAACTGGATAAAATATTGGTTCACTTGTATCTTATGGAACAACCTTCCCTTAGGGTAACGTTACAATCGGCGTGGCTGAATGATCCGTGTTAGGTCCAGTTCACTTCATAATACTTATAAAGGATCTCCCTGGAAACGTGCGTTCGAACGTTAACAGGTTTATCGACGATACTATGATGGGAGAAAAAGTGTAAACCAAACAAAATTGACAGCAGATCCAGCTGGACTTGAACAAAACCGTTGATTGGTCAGATATGTGACCAATGAAATTCAATGTGGACAAATGTAAAGTTATGCACATTGGTCATCATAACCCAACACACGAACATTCGCTGTTCGGAAAGAAACTGATTCCTGCCACCAATGAGGGGCATATGTGTCTTCATAGTAATGTCCTAAAAAAAAGCAAGCAATGTAATGATGCTGCCAAAAAAGAAACATAATGCAATGTATGATATCCTGCACCATCCAGTATGAAAGCAGACACAGTTTCCTCTAGGTATTAAATGCATTTGGTTGGCCGCATCTCGAGCATTCCGTTCAACTCTGGTCTTCATACCCTAGAAAAAACGTCATTAAATTAGAAATGGTTCTACGTAGAGCTACCGAACTTATCACTTCTCTGTATAATAAATCGTACGAAGACAGACTTCGTGAACACAACTTTTATTCGCTAGAGAAGCGTCGAGTCAGAGGGGACGTGATCGGTACTGCGTGAGAGATTATGATGTGCAAGGAAGCCGTACACCGAGCCAACTTTTTCATTCTAGAGCTAGACGAACGCAGAGACCAGGTATAATGATAACAAAATCGTCGGTGAATTGTACTTGAATCTCTGATAAATACCATCCGGTAGCAGTACGCTCCCAGCATGCTCGTTAAACAAATGGTGTTCGGTAGTGAAGCCCTCACGGTTAAAATAGTGCCCGGTATTAGCATTAGCAAGAGGAAAGAAGAAGACAACATTCATCCCTGCCCGTAGTAAAACGGTGCCCAGCAATGCCAACGGTCAACGTTTGTTGAATGAGGAACGAAACTGAGACACATCAAACTGACGTCGTTGGTCAATGTCATTCTTTTCAGGTGCTGATTTCAAATGTTTCAAGTGTCATCGTTAACTGCTATTTTCTAATACAACCTTTCCATTTCTTGATCCTTCAAAACAGTAATTTCATTGACACATGGAGGGTTCATAGTTGTTTAACTTCACAACTAGTTTTCTTACGGTCGAACTGCAACCTAGTTTGGATCGAACGGTATTTTGTTGTCTTCTAACACTTGTAAATAATTGCAATCCCCAGTGAGGCTAGGTAAATAAATACGGGTAAAATATTCTATCATAGTAAACTTGGAAGTGCAGATCTGATGAAGTTTCTTCATGGTAACGAGTCTCAATATAATGTTTTCATGAATTTACCTAATTAAAAACCATGTGGTCTTTGGTACGCTTTAATGGTGGTCATTTCAGATTTAGTGAATTTCCGTAATATGCATAGCATACTGATAGGTCATGTTCAGACGTTTGATGTATATGACTTTGCTATTATATAGGCCCAGTTATTACAGTAGGCCAGTTCTACTACAAATACTTTATTCTAAATTCTGGAATTAAATTTGTTCGTTTACAAAGTGGAAAAATTGAAACAATCACTTCGTTTCAATGTCTCTACCACTAATGAATCATAAATTTACACCTGAAGAAAGATCCGCTAATTGGATGCGAGTAACTGATGAATAGGCTGAGGAACAGCAATCCTGTCAATGATGTGAGGAGTGAGCCTATTGCTACAAACATTATTGCAAATTTATTTGAATATTCAATTTTCACCATGTGGTAATGACTAGGTTTATAGCAGCAGGTGCCGTGTATGTTGTCCTACTCGTAATTAGGGGAGGTTTCAGTGTAATTACTCCATACACTCTTCGTATTATGTAGCATACCGCCCCACTATCTCCGTCATATAACAAATCAGTTCGTAATTGTCGATGTATGATTGATCGTTTCCAGTTATTTGATCAATATTTTCGAGGTGAGTGTCTCCATTATCCTTTACAATTCTAAAAGATTTTATTGTTCCGGTGCTTTTTACTGATACTAATCCTCTTGAAAACAGAAAACTACAACAGAGTTTTTCAACGTTCAATGAACACTTACATGTTTCCATATAATAAAGGGGCTTATATTGTCTGTAGCCCAGAATTGAACAATAACTTGGAGGCCGATCAGGCAATTTTCGGTTCCCGACCCGACCATTTTCGGCCCACACACCCGATCACAGCAGATCCAATTTGCTAGTCCCATCGGCCAGGCCAACGCCGACCATTTGCCAAGGGGCGGCATCGTGGAAGCCATCGGGAACTACCTCGATGCAAACTAATGGTGGGACTTCGCTTGTGGCGGAGAGTAGAACAGACACGTTGCGTAACTCTAATAGACAGACACCAGAGCACGGATTGGTTGGTTTGTCGAATTGTTAGGAAGCATAGTTGTGGATACTAATTTTGTGTCACATTTCCATCTGATGAAATGAATTGGCCCCAACGACGTCCTCCGCGTACGTGAACTAGTTCAAACAAGAAAGTAAATAATGGAGGAAGCCTCCTACCATCATACAAGTAAAGATGAGCCTCCATCGACAGTGTTTGTATTTGTTAGGATTTCTTGTCATTTTGCAATTATATTATTTAACTACAACCGTAGCGATCGATAGCTTACTTTACATTAAGAATCAAGCGTTTGATCAAACAGTATATTTTGATACCAAAATATAATATTTGTTCAACTGGGGGTATCATCTGTGAACGAGGCATGAAGTCTGGTACTCATTACAAGGGATGTCTTCCGACCGTTTGAAATGGGATTTCAATCATGATGGTAAACCTTAATGTTGAGTTAGAGGCTTAGATACCAGTGATTGGAAAAATTAATATATTAGATCTTGTTTCACTAGTCTCGACCGATAATTAATAATACACGCATTCGATTGTTTTGGCAGGTACTCGACCTTTAACTGGCAACTGTACATTAATCATTTAACAAAAATCACAATATAAGCCTCTCGCAAAATGGCAAACATAACGAGCGCCGCTGTTATCTCATTGAAGGAGTAGTGTTAGTGTAGTGAGGTCATATACATGAGTCGCAATGGTTTTAGATCAATCGATAAAATCAACAATGCGCATTGTCAAATAAGATGTTCTACAATTCAGCAGGAATGAAAGTGGAGGAAAAATATGCCGGTTTTCTACAAGGGACACCTATAAAATGTGCGATTAATACGTTGTCTCCAGCTTCCCCCACCCAACGAATATGTCCTCTGTACTCATTTTTATATCATTTTGGGGTGTCAAAAACATTACTGAATTCTATAGGCACATGCCATGGGAAAAGTCGTGCACTTTTGCTCTTTAGCGTTTAAACGCGGTCGCGTCCACACAATTTGATGAACTCCACATGATTACTTAAGCAGCTTTGATGATGGTTACATTCAAAATACATCAATAATCCCATACCGTCTCTGCGTGTTTAACCTTTTTAAATTATGTTACTAATTATACGTTTATTTTATGTTATCTGGCAGAGTCACGCTCTTCCAGGCCCCAAAGACAGGCCTCATTCTGGCTGAGCAACGCTCATCCAGGGCCCGCAAACAGTCATAAATCTGACTGAGTGACGTACTTCCAGGCCCCACCAACAATCCTATATCCGGCAGAATGACGCTCTTCTAGACCCCTCTTCCACCTTCACGCAATGGACCGTGATCGAGAAGAGCCAGCACCAGACTGCCTTTGCAAGGGGCTCTGGGTAAAGTTGTAGTGTCCCGCGTTCTGCCAGGGCGTCGAAGAGAAGGTAAGGGTCTATAGTGACCATTCCCTAGTGATTCACGATCAATAGGGTGGCACTCTGTTCAAGAGATCTGATGCGCCTGTGAAAGAGTGTTCATTGGAACCCAATGAAAAATAATGGGACATATGCCTCGAAATGAAAAAGTATAGTTGCTTTGCATGATGAATGACAATGTAAGCGAACAGGTATGGGTGGATATTTAATGTTACCATGAGTTCTTAAAAAAATCCGTCATGTTTTGGTTCTGCTAATTGGGTATATTTTCCACCAACAAATTTCAATACACAGCACACTGTTCCGCGCAGAGCAATGATCACCAAGCCATCCTATAATGGGATTGACACTCTAATCACATTTCCGTTGACAGAGATTTGAATATGTAATAAACATGCTTGTGTGGGAGAATATTCTCGCTAACACCGTGTATTATCGTTGCTCATGGTGTAACATTTAAGTGGACGAGACCATAGAGCTCCTACAACTTCGGGAACATGGATCAACAATCTTGCGTGTTCGTCACAGAAAGGGAAAATGCAATAATAAAGTAACTGCAAATAAAGGTGGGTTATGCTTCGAAAAGTGGATACATTGTTCTCGAGGATACCTAATGCACTGAATATAACAAATAACATTTCGGCTTGTCTTCATTTCATGTTTGAAATGCAAGTCGTTTCAAGGGAATTTCGGAAAAGATCTGATACCGCGGAAATAGTTGTTTCAACAGAAAATTAACGCGTGAATAGTAAATTCAATCCCTAAGTGTACGATAGCCACAACCGAGAGGAAGCGCAACTGTTTCTGTATATGAGCAAACTTGTAAGAAACTCGGAGATTTTTTCAAAGCGTAGTATGGCAAATTTCCTTTTAATAACCACTCTATTAATCACCCAAGTTGAACTTAGGTAAATCGAACTGACGATAAGGGTTCATAACTCCATATGATGATAGTTTCTTACCGTTGCCTGACCGACAACATATTATTCAAATATTCAAAACCATTTCCTATATTTCAATCCTGCAAAATTATCATTTGAAGTCGAGTGAAGTTTTGTGAATTTACTGGCTTCAGTTCTCAGTACAATACTGGCTCTCAGCAGCTTGGCTTGTAACGCTACAATTGGTCATTGTGAAATGACGGCAAATGTGGTAATCAGTCTAAGGGTATTGGAGTGATGCATCAGGACCCTGCAGGTTCTCGCTCTGTTTGCTGCAACGGCGAGTGTGAAAGGAGCACTACGGCAAAACAAAATGGACGTGTTAATGTAATTGGAATCAACGGAAAAAGCAGAGCAATTGGATTCAACAGAAAAATCTAAGCAACTGGAATCGACGGGAGCATCAATGCAATTTAATGGAAGAGAAACATCATAGCATCATAGCAAATACCAACGAAATCGGAATTAACGTAGACAGCATCGCAATTGGAGTCAAGAAAAATTATGCAAAATTTGGTGTTAACTGCAAAAACAATGACATTGCAATTGACAATAGGATCCAGTCATTGCAATATAAAAATCAAATCAAATGAAGTTGACGGAAACGCAAACAAAATGTCAACGGAAACATCACAATTGAGCTCTACGAGAGCATCAAATCAATTGATCAACGAGATCGCCAAAGTTATTTGAGTCAATGGAATTTCGTTGCATTTGCTGTCATAAAAACCTTCAAAGCGGTAATAAAATTGGGGAACACGGAGCCATCATATCAATTGAAATAAGCCGACATCACTGTCGGAGTCAACGGAATCTAGAAAACATTAGTCAACAAAACCATCAAAACAATTGGAGGCAACGGGAACTTCATCGCATTCGAAGTCAACATAACAATCTACGCAATTGTTGTCATCGGAACCATCAAATCAATTGGGGTCTACGGAAACATCACACATCAAAACCTTGTGAGTCATAACTTGTAAATTTCAAAAGAATCTAAGAAATGAGTATGGTAAAAAACAACAAAGTGAACAGAAACATCGAAACAACTGGAGTCAGAACGAGTGTATTTTTGCTCGTTATTTTATAGGTTGAAGTGAGAAGAAGTTTGCTTATTGGTAACGCATTAAGTAAGGATAACCTTTGGAAAGAAATATCCTACTAAGAATATATCGAGATCTAAGGAAAATGGCACGATCAACCTAAAATATGAACAGCGAATATGAAGACAGCAAAAACACTCTTTTTGTTCCTACTACGCCTGTCCTTTATCAAGCCGCATGCAGAAATCCTAGTGGAAGTTCCTCTTCCTTCTTGAGCCTTTTTATGAAGATGATTCACTCCATCTTACTTTGCCAAGACCATTTGCACTATGATCCTAAAGATCAGGAGTTCAAAGTTTAGTAGCCCAACATTATTCTCCTTAAATAATCCATCGACCTTATTTTTTTTGGGTGGGGTTGAACAATTTTTCCGTTGTCACCCATACTTTAATTCCGCTTGGTGCTGTTAAAGTCACTATCCCTGACACAAGCAAAATGGTTGCTAGACTTGATAGGGCGATCAAAAATAGTATGACGGTGAGTGTTTTTAGAAAGAATAAACAAAGAAATTTGCCGTGTCTCTGGCCGAAACGAAATCTATATAAAGTGTTAATGGAATGGTATTCACGCACTTACACTTTACCAAATCGATTCGAATGAAGTCAAATAATAAATTGATGTTTGGACAAATACTTTGACACCTAGCACATTTTTGTGACTCATTGCACAACTTTTGACATTCAGTTTTAACATTCAGCAATATTAAATTGACAAAGCAGCGTAGTGAATTGATAATCGGCCTAGTATGTGACGTATTGCCCCGGAATTGACATTATAGCAGAAATAATTGACAGTTGAACCATTTGTTTGACAATATTGCAATTGCAGTTTGATAACTTGTGAAATCAAATTGGCATTTAACATATTGTTTGCCGGTCTTCAAAAATTATAGACTCGTGAACGTGGAAGAACAATTTGATATACAAGAGTTGTGCTGCATTATCGGTACGTAATTTCAATACACAATTTACCATTGGATTTGAATTGTTTCCTGTTATAAATATAGGATGAATTGTTTCAACTCTCATCCTCTTTGTTGAAACTCAGGCATCTAGAAAATCAATTTTATTAATACACAATTTTTATTTTTATTTTCAAGCTAATTTTGTCTATAATTTGTACTTATGATACGTACCTCCTCGACGTAATCCTCGTCCAGCTGATAACAAAATGGATGCTTGGAATGAAGCTGGAGCTCTACTAGTAGAACGACCCACTTCAGCTCATTTCTATGAAGTGTCTGTTGTTTGTTGACATGAAAAACATTTTAAAAAATGAGTCAAAATTTTTTTCGTTTCCGTTGTCAATCATTGTTATTACTATTATTAAATCATTTAATTCCATCGTCTAGCAATGGGTTTTCAATACTTAGGTATAATACATCAAACTTAGTTTTTATATGCGCTATTTGAATTAGCGAAACGAGAGATAAAGTGAATTCGTAACAGCGCATCTGCCGGCGGCCGGTTTGTAGCTACATCATGTTTCAAAACATGATTCACGATATATGTTATTGAAAATCTTAAAAAAAAACATATGCATGAGTTTGATAAATCGAAAAAGAATACATCGCAACTCATCTCTAGAGTGCTGCTGGCTCGCCTTCATCGAACTGAATGGAATTCACAATATACCATCATACATGTACACATACAAATACACAGTCAAATGTGCACACGACTACCTACTGTACATATATGGATGACGAAAAGTTTAATACACATTCATATGTGCACACACCTGCCTACATATATGGAAGAAACTCAGTTTAATACACATTCATATGTGCACACACTTACCTACTTATATGGATGACAATTAGTATAATACACATTCCTATGTGCTCCTACCTACATACATACATGGGTGAACAATCAGTATAATACACATTCATATGTGCACACACCCAACTCCTTGTATGGATGACGATCAGTATAATACACATTCATATGTGCACATACATACCTACATATATGGATGACAATTAGTATAGTTATTAAATTATTATTAAAACCTTTACATCAACCATCGGGCAACGGGTTTTCATTTTTTCAAAATAGCACACATAAAACTTATTGTTGTGAACACTATTTGAATTAACGTAAACGAAAAATAAATTCAAAATTCGACGCTGGATTTGATTTCATGTCACAGATTGTAAATTATAATATTATTATAAATGATCGACAGCCAACTTCTTATTTGAGGTAAGAATCAGGAATGCCTGGCACGAAATACATGGGGTAGGGCGATCACGAAATACATGGGGTCGGGAAACTTACGAAATACATAGGATTTGGAAAACCGCCAACACATGGGGCAAAAAATCCTGAGAACATGGGGTTGGGAAATCGAAATGAGCTAACACATTGCAAAGATGGTGTAAGATATGAAAACTAAAGGGTTGAATAGGTGACATAAATTGTACACAAAATATATACATAGCACTGGATATACATATTTCATGACGAAATGCGCTAACATATTGTAAAGATGGGTATAACACATTGTATGAAATAATGAAGTGGTGAATAGACTACATATGTTATTCATAAAATATATACATATCACTGAAATATATACACACTTCATGACCGCTAGGAAATGATCCAATGATTGACGATCATAATAATTCGATACTGGAGTACAGAAAACCGAATTAATAAACTGCTGTTATAGAAGATGATCACAATAATATCTTATGTGACAATGATAGTATCTTCAAAAATGATACGGTAAATGGTAGATATGATTCAATAAGTTATGTATATTCTCGTCGAGTTGGTCTCTGTCAAAGCTGGCAGCTACCTATCGTTCTTCGAAAGTTCAATTTGAATTTGTCACAGCTCATCTCTAGGGGCCGCCGGTTCGGATTACATGGAACGAAATATTATTTACAATAGTATCATCTATGCACGTACAGAAATGTCTATTTTGACAAAAAAAAATCCGACTACATAGCGTTGGAAAAAACAGTGACAGGCGAGGTTGAGAAAATCAAAGTACTTGGGGGCTGATAAACAACGAAATACTTAGGTGTGGAAAATAACAAGTACATGTGGTGGCAAATCACGCATGCATGTGGTTAGAGTCCCGAGAACATGGGGTTGGGACATCAAAATGTGCTAACATATTGTAATGAGTAGACTATATTATTGTACGATGGCAAAGATATGGATGGATAACATGAATTATACGAAGAATATGAATGCAATATAGGGTTGGGAAAATCGAAAAGCACTAACATATTGTAAGGATGGGTCTAAACCATTGTATTAATAATGAAGGGTTGAATAGGCGACATAAGTTATACACACACACAAAAAAAACACGTCAAACAATTGAATATTCAATATACACACTTCAAGACCGCTAGGAAATGATTAAATGACTGACAATCAGAAATGATACAATGTTGGAGTACACAAGTTGGATGAATATACATTTGTCATCGAAAACAAAGCAAAATGTTAGCTTATCAGGCAACGATTGTATCATAAAAAATGGTACGGTAATGAATTATATTAAAATCGAGTAAGCCGTTGTCAAGTTAGACGCTGCCTATCGTTCCTCGAAAAAACTGAATTCGTACTTTAATTATACTAAAACGACTGGAACATTTAAAACATAGAAATAAACAAAATGCTAGTTAACACTTATGGTAATTGGCAAAGACAATTGTGATCGCTAACAACATAGAAAACATATGTATCGTCTGAGTAAAAACGATTAGATGGTGTCTCAATGTTGAGTTAGGGTGTGGTGGTCGTTCATGAACCTACATGCGTTTCCTTGTTATTGGTACTATGCATTTAGCTTGTGTTTGTTGGCAAAGTTACCGTTTTGAATTGATCGGTCAACAGATGTTCATTAAGCCTATTCATGAAGGACTTGTTGGATTCAAGATTTTTGATACTTGTTGGGAGGTTGTTCCAGGATTTTGGTCCAGTAATCGAAAAAGCTCGACAGGCAGTTTCTGTTTTGCTATGTTCAACGTGCAGAGTTTAATCATTTCTTGTGAATCGATTGTTCTTTTCACCTCGAGAATATATGTGCCTTTGGCTGCCGGGTGAATGTTTTTCTAGAAGATTTTTATGAATTCTGATCGACTCATGGAGTGTCATTTTGTTGTCTATATTGAGCCACTGTAATTTTTCGAGGAGAGGACTTACTTGGTCCCGTTTTAAGTGATTCCCATCGCATGTTATTCTTGCTGCAAAGCTTATACAACGTTGTACTTTCTTTCTTTGGGTTTTGGTGCATTTCCCCCAAATTGAAAGACAGTAGTTAATGTGAGAAAATAATAAAGCGTGGACAATCAGTAATCTTGATTTGAAATCCAATTCTTTTTTTGCAGAGTTTATGAACAGAAGTGTTCCATTCAGCTTGGAACACAGAGTAGTTACGTGGTGTTTGAACGGAAGATCGGTACCAAAATATACTCCCGGACTTATAATTTTATCTTCAACAGGAATGTCAGATTTGCCTTTCCTGATAGAGAATTTTATTGGAACTGCTTTTCTTTTTGAGTTTGAGCCGAACAAGATGCATTTTATTTTTTTAGAGTTGAGCTTGAGTCCATTTTTATCATACAGAGATTTCAGATTGGTTACAGCTGTCTCAGCGTCGTCTTTCAGTACATTCAGATCCGACGGCTTTCGGGAAAGCAATATTTGAACATCATCGGCGTACATTATCATTTTCGCTTGATTTTTTGGTAATTTACAGTCGATGTCATTTACAAAAACCAGGAACAACAAAGGGCCAAGTATCGAACCTTGAGGGACCCCAAAGGAAACTGTGGCCGAATTTGACATAGTTGCGTTATCGAGTTTAACTGATTGTTGTCGATTCATCATATAACTTTGAACCAAGTAGGGTCAATTCCGATGTCGCGGAGCTTGACAAAAAGAATTGTATGGCTTACACTTTCAAATGCTTTCGATAAGTCTAGCAATACCAGCAGAGATATCTGCCCCTCATCAAAGTTTTTGTACAGATCTTCAGTGATGCTCATAAGTGCGTCTTCTGTTGACAATTTTCGCCGACAAGCATACTGGCAGGCATTGAACAGCTTGTTTGATTCGAGGTAGTCAATCAGTTGGATAGATAATACCTTTTATAAAATCTTGGATAGGACAGGCAGAAGACTGATCGGTCTAAAGTTGGATGGTTCATTCTTGTCCCCAGATTTATGTATTGCTTCTTTAATTGCATGCTTCCAGATCTCAGGAAAAGTTTCACTAGCTATGGAGGTGTTAATAACTGTGCTGATGTAAGGCAAGGTCACTATGAGGCTGTCTTTCAGATATTGTAGGGCTAAACCATCTATTCCTGTAGAATTTGTGTTCCTCAAGGCAAATACAGCTCGTTTTACTTCCTGTTGCGATACTTACTTTGGTTTCCATTTGACGTTTGCTTCTTGGTCGCTGTCACCATCGAAAGCTGTTGGACTCCATGTATCTGTTGCGTCGCTTTGTATTCTTTGATGAGCTTCCTGGGTCACTTATTCAAAAACCTGTTTCCCAACTCCAGCGAAGTAGTTGTTAAACTTCTCTGAAGCTGCTTGAGTATTCAGATAAGTAGGCGAGATGATCTTTTTTTGTAGGGAACAATTCTTTTCAGTACATTCCACGTTTCTTTTTGATTGTTTTTGCACTATTCTAGTTCCTCATGATGGTACCTAATTTTTGCCCGCCTGACTTTTCGTTTGACTATTCTATTTTGAATTCGAAATTATTTTAACCAAGTGAAGCTTCGTTTTGCTCTGCATTTGAGATGTTTTTTAAGTGCAATTTCATTTCGCAGTTTTTCTGTAATCCATTTAACCGGCATGCTATTCATTGTTTTAGTTTCCGTTGGCACCACAGCGTTCAGACATGTGAGAAGGTAGTCTGTGAGTAATTGGGCTTGCTCTGTGACGTTATCTGTGCAATGTATCGGTTTTAACATCTCGACGTTTGCTACTAGTTGTGCTCTGAAATTATCCGCGGTGTAATTTCTCTTTGTGCGACAGGTTATATTGAATACTTGTTTCTTCTCTTTTTTTGTGTTAATGCTGCGGTTTATTTCATGGTGGTCCGAGAAAGAATTGGGCTCCACGTCTGTGGTAACAATGGAAAACGGATTGTTACTGATGAGCAGATCCAATACAGTTTGAGATTCGGGAGTAATTCTTGTTGCACTTTTTATGATCTGATGCAGCCCGAGTCTGTCTAAAATCGGCTTCATATTGTTGGATTTCAATTTCAATTAATCGTCATTGAAATGTCCCAAAATGTACTGCGTTTTTCCTAGGCGGATAGCTTCTCGAAATCTTTCTCCAATGTATTGAAAAGACTGTACACTTGCTTTGGGTGGTCTGTAAAGAGAATCAACAACAAACGATCTGTTTTTTCGTACCTGGATGTTCACCCAAAGGTCATCAACTTCATTGCTGTCGTTATGCATTACTTGAGAAGAGGTTTATTTTTATCGCACATACATCACGGTTCCACTTCTTTTCCTTTCTCTATCTTTTCTATAAACATTGAAGCCGTCAATCTCGATGAAGGTAGTGTTAATATCCGATTCCAGCCAGGTTTCAGTCAAACATAGAATGTCAATTGAGTCCTCCTTCATCATCATTTTGATGTTATCCATCTTTATTCTTAAGCTTCTGACGTTTATATGTTAATCACGATATTATTTAGGTTCTCATGGGTATTTGCGTATATGGATGCTGAGGGGTGGTCGCTGCTCCCAGCTTGAACAGTTTGTGCCTTTAGTCATTTGTTTTTACTAACAGGACAGTTGGTGTCACTTTGGGATGATTGCAGAGGCATCTCTTCATCGAATATGGATGTATCATTGTTACAGGCTGGATAATACCTATTAGAACACTGCACATTTGTTTCCACACGCTTGTTTTGCTTCGCTGCAATATTTTGTTGTTCAAAAGTTGGCTTCAGTGGGTGGGTTGGTGCAAGACTAATATAGTGGTCTACTTTCTTGGCTACAAATATTGAGTTTTTAGCAGCTTCATCACTCCTAAGGTTGCTTGGATTAATAACAGTTTTTGTTACGATGTACGGGTTTGTCTCATCTAGAAATGTAATTTGTATTTTGAGTGCGTTGCTGAGAATTGTGGGGACTAGATCGCCAAAACTGCTATTGTACTCTTTGTTTTCAAACTACTTTTCTATTTTGGAGAGGAACCTATCATCTTTTTTATGCTCAGTGAAGGCTCCGTAATCTTCTATGTAATTGAAGGATTCCTCCATTGCTTTGGTTTTTATCACCTCTAAGAGGTTTTCTTCGTTAAGTCCTGTTTGTTTCACTAAAGATCCTTTCACCGCGTGAATCATACAATGTCCGTCTGCTAGTGTTGATTGTCTTTTTAATCTTAAATCATTGAGAATGGTGTCGATGTTGGCGTTCCTGGGGAATTGTTGCAAGCTTTCCGTAACCTGCTTTGGTATTCTTTCATCCGTTTTATTGTTTCTTGTGTCAGCAACACCAACACCACCCTCATTTAGATTTTTAATATGCTCTTGAGTAACACTCTTACTGACATTATCTAGGAATCTGGTTGCTAATTCTTGAATGGCATTGTTTATATGTTTGGGATATCCTTGCCTTCGGTTCTGTTCTTTGTTGTTGAGGGTAGGTTGGAGCAAGGGACACCGAACAGAACCAAGGGAAATAAATTTAGATTGATGATTGAAGAGAGGCACGGCTAAGGATAGCTGAACTGTGCTCGAGGAAGGCATGAGTAAAGTGGGGTAATATATGGGAGGGATTAGCGGGATAGGTAGAGTTGGAGTTTGGGCTGTGGTTAGAGAATGGCAGCGAAGGTGGGAGCTAGAGGAAAGAACGGATGGAGGGGGGTAATATATGGGAGGGATTGGTAAAGTTGGAGTTGGAGTTTGGGCTGAGGTTAGGGAATGGTAGCGAAAGTGGGAGCTAGAAGAAAAAACGGGTGGAGGGGGGTAATATATGGGAGGGGTTGACGGGATAGATAATTTTGAAGTTTGGTTTGAGGGTAGGGAAAGGTAACGAAAGTGGGAGCTCGAGGAAAGAATGTGTGGAGGAGGGTTATATATGGGAGGGATTATCGGCATAGGTATAGTCGAAATTTCAGCTGAGGTAGGGGAATGGTAGCGAAGAGGGAGGATTGGGCTGTGCTGCAAGCATAGTTAGACGAATTTTTGTGAGTAGTGTAGAGTGGAGGAGGAGGGTAGGAGAAGAAATGAGGAGGAGCTGAAGGAACTCTATTGCTGCGACCGTGTTGAAAAGTCGTTGCGTGGGAGCTAATTGTGTTAGGATGATAAGGAGTAACTGATTGGTGATTTCTAGTTTCAATTTTAGTTTGGGGTTTACAAGAGGGAGCTGGGATGTGAGTTGTCTGCGAGTAGATGTCCTTTGCTGACCTGTAATGGGGTGTTGATACGAGATGATGGCTATATGATGGAGGGAAGTAGAGGAACAATGCTTGCTTCTGACATTGTCATAGTACATGGATGGCAATGCCTCAACCCTCTGAGGAACGTAACGTGCCATCGTGTTGAAAAATTTGGTAATTCCACTATTGTTTAGACTAGCATTCTCTGAATGAAACAATCGTTCGTCGGGGGCATCAGAGAATTGTCTCTTAGTTTGCCTGTTGGGATAACTTTGAGCCTCAAAGAGTGACAAAGACTCATGTGACGATGCCTCTGTTTAATTGTTTCCAGATTGAGGGGTTCTGCCATGTACATCTTAGCATTTTGGTTTTGCGTTAAAATTGCTGTGGTTATTTTGACTACTACTTCATTTTCGACGTAGTCTGTGAGCACAATAATGTAATTTTTGAATGGATTTGCGCTTTCAATGATTTTAGACAGAGCACCATAGTCGTTAATTTTTATCTTTTCAAAAGTGCATCTATCTGAAAGGTCGGACGTTAGCACATTTTTCATGAGGATATCACCGATGAGTATGGTCTTAGGGGTCTTGGTATTTTATGTCGACCCGGTGCCTGATGCTTCACAATTAGCCGGCTTTTTTGTTGCGGATTTTTCTGTTGAGGGGGTGATTAAAGGCTCTGTATCGGAGGAATAAATTGGATTCATGGACTTCGTTTCAGAGGTACCAGGGGTGGGAGATGGAGAGCTCAGCAGCGTTGGGTGAGTATCTGTCACCGAAAGAGCAACCCTGTGGGAGAGGGTAGGCTTCTCCTTATCGCGTTTTGGGGCCCATGCGCTGGCCACCGGAGTGTGTGGGCGATGCGGCAGCTCTATGTTTATAGGCTTGCTGGTTCTGGTGCCTTTTTGGCCTTTGCATGATATGCAGGCTCTGTTATTCTTGGCGCATGCGCATTTCTCGCATGTTCCACTATAACACATGCAGCAGGATTTGCTTCTGATGGCAGTGTGGCTGTGGGGCGACATGTCGTTAATTAAAGGGTAAATCTCAGTGAAGTGGACTACTTAGAGGGTTTGTTGCTGGAAGGGCTTAGAGAGCGTCTTATTATCTTATCATTTTAGGGCTCTGCGTTAGGAGGAGGGCCCGTGACCTTATATTATGAACGATCGTGTTTGGTTGATGAGGGATGGGAAGAGTGTGGAAGAGTAGCAAGCAGGCGCGTTTATGGGCTGACACAGCCGACGCCGACAAGAGAAAGTAGGCGAGGGGGGGGGATATACAGAGGCTGGACTCGGAGATGGTGGTGCACCTACTGCTTGATGTTACAGGCTGGTCTAACAATGTTGACTTGCAGTACAGAAACACTGCAGTTTATAACAGTGAAAGTACGGAACACTAGAAAACAAGATACTGCAAATGACATGAACGACTGCTTTGATAGAAATAATTGCTCACTAGGAAGACGAAAAATACATAACAATGGAAACACTGAAAAGCCCAATCCTGCTAATGAAGTGAGCGACTGCTGTAATAATAATAATTATTATTTATAGTGCTGAACATTGAGTAACACAAATACTGTTGTAGTGCGGAATATTGAATAATACAGATACTGCTGTGGTAATCATGATTTGCAGTATTATCGACCATTTGGGTGAACGACCATACGACCATACACTGAAAGCACGGAACACTGAAAAATCCAATATTGCTAATGATGTGAGCGACAGCTGCGATTATAATGTTTGCACAACTGGAAGCACTGCAAGTAAGGAACACTGACCAGAACACTGAAATAGCACAATCCTGCTTATGAGTGACACGATACTGCTTATAAGAAATACATTTCTCTGAAAAAACACAATCCTGCTGATGAAGTGAGCGACTGCTATAATGATTATTATTTTAAGCGCAGAAGATTAAATCCCAGATCAGTGCGGAACGATAAAAAAAATACTGCTGTGGTAACTACTTACAAGCAATATTCAGAAACAGAAATATAGACTAATCGACACATATAAATGTAAACTAACGACTAAAGACACTAACCTATCAATAAATGGGGAAAAAATGACGCATGTATATAATTTGGAGAGCACTCAAGTAACGCAAAATAAGCTATTCAAATAAAGTAAAAAGTGGGGAAAAAAGTAACTTCTAACAAGCAATCTTCAGAACCAGAATCTAAGCTAATCGACACACAAAAATGTAAACTAAATACACTAACCTATCGATACATGAAAAAAAAATGACGCATGAATATAATTTGGAGAGTACTCTAATAACGCAAAATAAGCTCATAAAATAAAGTAAAAAGTTGTGAAAAAAGTAACTTCTAACAAGCAATCTTCAAAACCAGAATCTAAGCTAATAGACTCACAAAAATGTGAACTGAAGACACCAACCTATCAATACACGAGAAGAATACGCATGGGAGTAATCTATCGAGCACCTGTGCACAAGATTTGATTCGAGGGCTCAGGCTTTCTAGTGCACTGGAGTCTATGTCCTTCTGGCACCGTACCTGATGTACTCAGGCTAATGATCGTCTGCGGTAGGTTGAAGATGAAGTCGGAGTAGGTCACCTGTTGAATATATTTCTGATCATCGCAACATAACCACAAGAGTACAGTATTTTATTTTGATACGTTACACATCACCTAAAGTGCCTAGCACTGCGCTCTCTTTTCGGGCGCTATGATAAAAGTGCTATATATTCTGGCACTATGATCAAAATTGCTATCTATCTAAATGCCCAGTGCAAGATATGGTCCCTCCAACGGGCGGAGAGGGTTTCACTAACGTCCAGGTAGGGTGGAAGAGATGGTCCTTTCAATGGGCAAAAGAGGGTCCCACTAACGAGCTGGCGGAGACCAGGAGATGGTCCTTTCAGCGGGCGGAGAAGGTCCCACAAACGAACGGGCGGAGTGCAGGAAATTGTCCCTTTAACGGCCGGAGAGGGTCCCACTAACGAGCTGGCGGGGAACAGGAAAGGGTCTTTCAGATTGCGGAGAAGGTCCCACTAAACGAGCTGGCGGAATGCAGGAGATG
>SDVV010002758.1:0-22409 GCA_016164225.1 Gammarus roeselii
ATATATTAGAAATTTTTATAGATGTCTCATTCAATTTGTAAAATATTTTTTTATAAAGAGACTGTTGGATTTTCTTTGTGTTTAAAATTGTATCATCACTACATTGTCCGTCAAAATCTGTCGTCAGCATTAGACTGACTTGATGCGATGAAGATAGAGGACAAAAATTAATTTCAAATTCCTAATTTCGATGAGAATCAACATGGACGATCGTTTCTGGCTTTTAAACACTGATGAAATAAATCTCGGAAACCTGTTTCATAGTTTCAAGCAATATAGCATTCGGTTGTAGATTTTCATTTTTATTTTAGATGTGTAATTTATCCTGCTAATGGTTTGCCTTCTCTTCCCCCGTCTCCTGTGCTTCTTCCCCTCAACTCTCTGGCGACGCCCCTTCTCTTGTCTGTGTTTACGCGCTGACCCTCACTGGACCGCGCCTTTTATCACGACCCCCATCATCACTCGTATGCCCTCTCCCCCCTGACTTGGACTGAACCCTTGACTCATCGTCAATATCCACCAATTCTCGTGACTCGCGGATTCATGAACACCCTGACGTTTTCCCCCATGCACATGACGCAAACCCCACTTTCGGTTTTCCCAATTCCGGACTCTCAAACTGGTTGCATCCGCCAATCGCTAACCTACTCCGAAATTCGCTGCATTTGCCGACCTACTTCGACTCCCAAACATTTGCAATCTCCCTCTAAAAAATGGTTTCAACAAATGCCGTCTTCGCTCAATCCCAAACACTATCACAATATCAACTACTATCCACTTCCGTTCGTCCACCTCCCCTCGTGTCTTTCTCCACATGACTCTATCCCCGACACATTTTCCCACCTCCTCCTCCGTCCCTCCCGCTCGCCTTAACCCCATCCAGCCAAGGGTCGTACCAACGTGGAGTTGCGAGAACAGTTCATTCTAGCGGAGGGTGTGTCCCAGAGCATGACTCCCTTCAAATCCAAGCCGAGTCCCAACAGTTCTGTATCGAGTCAGTCTGGAGCTGCTCCTCCACAGTCTCGCTCTCAGAGCTTGCCCGGTGCGGGCCCCATCATAAAGGTCTGTTGCGTTGGGTCTCCTCTTCTTATACAGTATCCTATCAACGTACAGTCCTTGCTCACGTGTCTTTGTCGCGGCTGAAGAAATCCCAGTGTGCCCTGCATCTTTACGGGTTTCTTCAGTCTTCGTTGAAGATCACGTGAGTTTGTAGGAAAGTTCAAACCTCTCAAATATTTTGTCCATTTCTTCTCCAGGTGATTGACTTTCATTTTTGTGTGATGAAGAGTAAAAAATAAGTGACTGCTTTTGCTGAAGTTTTAATTTTGGTTTCATGTGTTGCCCTTTCTGAACTAAGTACTACGAGTAGTATTTGTCAAGACATTTAACTAAGGAAGAAAAAGTGGACAAAGAATATTTGGGAGATGTTACCCACCAGGCAGGTCCAGTATGAAGGGCCATGTTACGCCCTGCCTCATAGTAAAACCTGCAGACCAGCTCGTCTGTAGGTTACTCTGAGACCTCTAAGTGCGATTCGACCAGAGGTCGTTTGTGGAGCAGTTCCGGAGTGCTTTTGCCGTTTGGTTTGAGCAGGCAACAAACTGCATGGTAATGACTGCATGACATAACAATTCAAGTGAAAAAGAAAAGTTTTCACTTTGTTTGCTTCAGCACAAGGTATGTTACACTGTAGACCATTTTTCGTACACACAACGCAGCTCATACCATCACATACTATAGGTACATATGTCGCACACATTTTGTTTTTATTTAATTTTTGGTGCGTCTCTTTCTATTGATTCAACTGCCCCTTGTGTCCAAGGTGTGTCGCACCGTTGATACTCTACCCTCCCTCTCTTTCTCATTCACCTCGCCCAACTCCTCCTCCTGTTCTCACCTATTCATACTAGCCTGTAAGTTTCTATAACTTCTACCGCTGATGGAGATCCCGTGTCGAATGTTGTTACTGTTTCAGCGCATCTTGTGATGTCTGAATTGATGCCAATCTTTGAGAAGATCCGTGCTAACGAGCTGGCCGGGATACACTGCGCCCCTCTGGCTACCATAATGGTGGGCCACTCACCTGAGGCCTGTACGGCCTCCTCCTGTGCCGGGGTAAACATGTAACCTGTCGACACTCCGTGTGCATCATCCGTACCGTTCCGTGTGGCTTGCCTGCTCGCTCGTGCCGTGTTATGAACTTATATTCCGTCGATTATCTAACTTGCCCCTTCCCCATACATTCACCTGTGGTCGAAGAACATGGAACAGGCAACACCGAGATGCAGTGCTCTCAACAGGCTCATTAAATGTGCATAGCATGAACTCTTGGCAGACTTGCCCTGAAGCTGGCTCTGGTGACTGCCCCAGCTGTCTCGTTTGGAGCGTAAAGGATGTTTTTCTTGCCTGCGCGTTGCTGGTCCATGTTTCGAACTCTGCCATGATGTGGCCCCTTGCTGTGATGTCGCAATGGCCTAGTGCTTCCATAATAACAAGTAATATTTTTTGCCATCAATTTTGACTCGAGTGACCGTGCCAACAGAGCTCGAAGAGTCGAGCGCTGTCTAGAGCTTCCCTCGACAGCACCTAACACGTTACTAACCTCCCATAGAAGGGGCTGAATGGTAGTCACCCGCCTCGTCGTCGAATGAGCGTTGTCTATAATTATTGAAGTCAGCCAGTTTTCACCCTCTAACCCTCGCATCTGTCGTGTACCGCTCCCACTAACACTACTCGGTGTTGACCTGTCAATGAGTCATACCGTCCTTCTTGCTGGTCTGAGACAGTGCATACCTAATCCTTTAGTGAGTATAGTGACTGTTCCTTGTAGAAATGTTGACCAGTCTGTTTACACTTTGTTGTACACAAGCTCCCATGCCTGCTTCGGAGAACCTCTACAACCAAATGGTGCTTGCGTATCATCAAATGGTAACTATGTTTGTTTAACAATTTGATAATAGATACGCATTGACGTTAAATTGTTTTCTTCCATGAGCAATCGAGTGTTGAGCCTGCACAGTTTGATAACGTATTATAACCATTTTAGAGTGTCAGCTGTAACTTTTGTGAGGCTGACAAGATCCAAAGTACTGCTCTCATATTGATGCGGGCGCTGAGTTGCTCATGGAAAAATATGTAGCTACTGTTTATAAAATTTAGTAATTAGCCTTTGAAATTGTTATTTTGCTTATGGTTATCTCAAATTTTATCATCAAATAATTCATGATGAATAATGATATATATCTAAATTGATAAAAAAAAATAATACGTCATGAAAAAACTCCCTCATTGCACCCGAGGAAATCCAAACTTTATTTTGATCTAAAATTTGTAATTTTTCCTTGCTTTTTTAATATTAGTATATGTAACATTGGTGACCAATTTTCGCTTACCGTTGCCGAATTTCATCCAATTTTCTCAGACTAGTATTCTCCCTCCCTCGAGTCGTGTGTTTTCCCAGTTGGTTATTCCCCCCTCCACTTCCCCCCTAACCCTCCCCGCCCCCAGGTGCGGGAGCGCACCGCCAAGAGTGCCGCCATGGGCCGGTCCTCTTTCAGCGCCGGCACTCCTGACTCAAACGCCAGCGAAGGAGGCACCTCCTCATTCAGACTTCACACCAGTACCAGCCGCAAGGCGTCGGCTCCCGTGCCACAGAGAGGAAGCTTTAGCACTGGAGGTGAGCCTTCACTGTTTTGAATATTGTCCATTTTTTCTTATTAGTCGAAGGGGCAAGGGATCTTCTATAAACTATGGGATGGATTTTTTTTCATATTACTACACTTTGATATAATTTATTACAGTTGCTTTCTTCCTCTTCTTCTTTAGTTATGCAAGTTGCCTTTTGTATCTTCTATTATCACTTTGACGCTCATGTCTTCTCTTTGCCACGAGCACTCCCATCAAACAGAAGTAACCTTTCATGTGGAACTTCAATAACGCCTGTTTCTTACCACAGGTGACGCTGGCAGCAGAGGAGGCAGCCGCCCCCCATCTCGTGGCCCTGGATCACGTCCTCCTAGCAGAGCTGGCTCGGAGGTGTCTCTGGACTCATACGACGGTGGCCGACCAGGAGGCATGCGCCGCACACCCTCATTCACCAGCGGCCGTAGCACCGCCGGCAGATCCTCCGTGTCAGCCACCAACGGAGTGCAGAGGTCCTCTTCCCTCAGGAAGGTAGGGAGTCGCTTATCCATGAATCCAGCGATGACACTGAATTCTGCAAGTTGTTGAAAGAACTTTCACGACGAACTAAACAAAGAATATGAATGAAACACGTCTGTCCAGCTTGAGTTTTGAACGTGAAATGTGAGAGGCACTTATTTGGTCTGCATTTGCTGCTGTTTGCCAAGATTATGAGCCCCCAGACTGATCATTCGATATTGATCGATATAAAACATTAGTTTTCTTTGACTGTTGGTTGCTGGAGTTCGACAACCTGAATTTTTATTTAATTTTCAAGTAATGTTTCTTGTTAATTGGAATCTTGAAAGGTTCTGTGTAGTATCAATAAAGCTAGTTAATATTTCTCCTCCTACTGTGTAGTTAACAACTTTATCATATCCTGAAATAATTGTTCATCCGTTCTCTGCATAACACTGTACTTTGTTTCACTCACCTCTTGAGCTTCAACAAATTATTTTCAGCTGATAGGACTAGGAAGGAATCTCCAACTTTCCATCCATTCAACTTCGATGAGGCCTCCCCTCAATTTTTTAGTAATCTTTACTTTTACCCCTCATTCTCCATCTGAATCTCTACTTTTACCCCTCATTCTCCATCTGAATCTCTACTTTTACCCCTCATTCTCCATATTTTACCCCTCATTCTTCATCTGAATCTCTACTTTTACCCCTCATTCTCCATCTGAATCTCTACTTTTACCCCTCATTCTCCATCTGAATCTCTGCTTTTACCCCTCATTCTCCATCCTTTACACCACATTCGACATCTGAATCTCTACTTTTACCCCTCATTCTTCATCGGAATCTCTACTTTTACCCCTCATTCTCCATTTGAATCACTACTTTTACCCCTCATTCTCCATCTTTAACCCCTCATTCACCATCTGAATCCCTACTTTTACCACCCCTCATTCTCCATCTGAACTCTCTGCTGAGCATGACAATAGTAGAAGAACTCCTCTGCTTGAAATGACATCTTCACTACTCCTATGCCCGAGCTGGCCAATGCCTGCTATTTTTTCCTCCACTAACCTGGTGTTGTGGGATCTTCTTCAGGGCTCCACACCGACAGGTGGCAGCACCGTCAATGGCACTGGACTGCGAGTGCCTTCGTCCAACGCTCGGTAAGTCACGTGACCCCTCCCCGTGTTTGTTGCGGCCTGGATACGCTGTGGGGGGAAATGATTGGGCCGGGTTTGCCCCGAATTCTCTCGAGGGTGAGAACACCAGCGTACACCTCGCGTCAACTTGCACGGGAGTACACTGATTCTGATTTGTATTAGCTGATTCCCTAACAAATGATTATACTGCAGTTTCTCCAACCGCATGCCAATTAAGATACCTGATTTAACTCATTCTGGGTCGGACGGCAATGTTTTCATACGGTGCAAAACAGCACGGGGAAAAACTGTAGCATTGAATACTACGTAATATAGCTACGTAAGCTAACTGTAATTGAGTGCGTCAGCCCTCCTAAAAGGGTCTAATAATCATTAGTGGCAGTACAGTCTCTCATCTCTGATGTCAAGATCTATGTTTAGACTTGGTCCTAAATAATATAGGTAGCTAACTCGTATTAATAATGTGTTTATTCCCCATGAATCGATAGTGAAGGTAATCTTATGCTATTGAAATATTGCGACAACAACTTTGTTGTCGACTTGATGTCGCGTATCACCGTCTGTTGTCGATTTTTTTGCCTGCCGTCTGTGCCGCCTGTCTTCTGTCGACCTAGTGTTGCTGCCGTCTGTGCCGCCTGTCTACTGTCTACCTATTTGTTGCTGCCGCCTGTCTACTGTCGACCTAGTGTTGCTGCCGTCTGTGCCGCCTGTCTACTGTCGACCTATTTGTTGCTGCCGCCTGTCTACTGTCGACCTAGTGTTGCTGCCGTCTATTCATTATGTGCATTTCTGACATCATCGTCTCCTTCTTTAGTTCCTCCTTCCTTGCCTTCCTGTCAACAGTCGATGCTTCATCACAAAGAGTCATCAAACCATTGTTTTAATTCACGCCATTTGTTTCTCATTTGAAACAATAATATTTATTTTGATGGTCCTATTTTCGTGCATCAATGATTGTTAACTATACTATGTCTTCCATCGATATTTGACATTCCTCTTTTAATTCTCAATCAACTCCTGTTATGGTAATTTCTTGTGTGTCCAGAACAATGAACTGTTGTATTGTGTGTTGACGATTTCATTAGTACGACTGCGCAGACATGTAACTAGTTCCAATCATGTTGCCTGTTAAATCATCTCTTTCTAGTTTGCGCACCAGAGCATAGTTTGCAAAGAACTGGTCTCCCTGCTAGAATGGTCCAAATTGATGAGGCTCCCATTTTGATCGTGACAAGCGCTTGCCTGGTGTGCATGAGCGCACAATCGTCATTGAACCTTTCAACCTCCCTGCCAACCAGTTTGCACGATTTTATCTACTACAACCAAACGACGATCCCATTAATGCGTAACGATAAGGCGTCATGCTCTGCCATTGATCCATTGTTACCAGACCGTGATTGGACACTTCACTAATCGCCTGCTATTCATCCTAACCAGCTGTGTGTAATAACGGACTAGGTTGTCTCGCCTAGAGCTTTTTCCAGTCATATCTTCCTGGCATTGTCACTTCTTAAATTCTATGCAAAGTGGTTACGTTGCTTATGATTCTCAAGGACTTCTTCCCAAGTGCTGTTTCTTAATGAAACATACAAACTTCAACGTTTCCTTTCATTGCATTTCCTAGGCAACCTGTTCCCTTGTTAAACCAATACCTAACTCTTCTCCCCTGGACCGTGACATCCATAGCCTGATGCCTCCTCTAGCGAATAGATCCATCAGCATGTCCCGGATACCCTCCAGCTCCAGCATACCCAAGCCGGTGCCCTCGAGACTCAGGTACCCCATCAGACCTTGCTAACTGTAACACCGTAACACGAGCAAGAGGCTGCTGGAAAGAAGATGTATATTGACAGTCTCTCGTTGGTTACCACTAGGCTGAGTTGGCTTCTTATTAATTCAGAGCTAGTTGGTCCGGTTTTTAATTTATTGCTGACTGGTTTGTTCAATTTTTGATCGGTTGCTCATTGGTTGGTCCAACTGTTGATCAGCTGCTCATTGTTTGGTCCAACTGTTGATCGGCTGCTCATTGGTTGGTCCAACTGTTAATCGGTTGCTCATTGGTTGGTCCAACTGTTGATCGGTTGCTCATTGGTTGGTCCAACTGTTGATCGGTTGCTCATTGGTTGGTCCAACTGTTGATCAATGCTAACTGCCTCGTTAAGCTTTTGATCGATTGATGACCTGTCACTCGAACATCTCTAGATGCTCGAATTATCAATACATATCCTGGATGAGATTGGCAGTACACAGCTTATTTGCAGACGACAGCTTGCTCTGAGTTGGTGATTTTAGTATCACATGCCACACAAAACACTTACCCGCGCACTGTTGCCGAATGTACAGCAGAAACATTGAGTCTCGCACACAACAACACATTGCATAAGACAAAAATTCTAAATGAGTTTCGGTTCTTCGTCCCTTGCACTACTCTACCTGGCAAATTGCAATACACTGTATTCAACTCGGTCGTTGATTTTAACGTCAAATGTGCTTACCATTGGTGGAAGACTGCTTCTACCTGCCTGAGTGAAAGACCATCGTAAAATTTTGGTAACAAGTACAGAGTGGCAGTTAAACCTACCACTCCATACATTGCTACCCTATGCATGATACCCTCGACTGTGTCTGAGAAGCGTCAAGAATGTTACGGTTCATGATCTTCTTTTAGCAGCGGTCACAGCAAAGATCCACTCGGCACTCAGGGATGGTACGTCTTGCAGAAGAAGTAGAAAAATAATGTAATGTGCTAAATTGTGTTGACTGTACTAGTTCGTAATACATTCGGTGCCAGAAGGACATTGACTCCAGTGCACTAGAAAGTCTGACGCTCTAATCTAATCTAGTTCATATTACAATTAAATGTTCGTAAAACGTTTCTCTTCTTCGACATGGCATTTTTGTCTCTGTTGGTTCCAGTGACCTCCTGTTGTTAAGCAGTAATAAAAATCAAGCACATCTGGCATTAGTTAGCTTCATGACTAAACAATAGTGACAAGTGATGCGTGTAAAAGCCTTCTCCACCACCAACACCGCAAGATCCACAGTCCTTTAACGTCGCATGTTGGAGCTCATAGGTAGCTTTCCCCTGAAATACCTCTACTAATCCTACTTAGAAAGCATGTCTTAATCCAATTGTACATAAATAAAATATCCCTGCACTATGGACTTTGGAAAAATACAATACTGACTAGCAACACTCACTTGACTCGTCTTTTGGTGGTTTACGACTCATCTTCCTTCCTGGACGTTCACCTTCTCATAATCACTTTCTCTTCACTCAACCAGACGCCATTCTTGTCTGATATCTAGATATTATTCGACCGTCTCTACGCAAGCACGACGTCAACAAGCGTCATTGGTTGCTAATCTTGTTCATTTTACAGCACTCTTCACCTATCCACACTCCAGGTAACCGTCAGATGCAATGTTTTGCACTTATTGCAATATATGCGTGTGCTGACCATTCACTTTCCTGTGCAGGTATTACACTCCAACCCTTTCCAGTCAATTGAAAGACAAAGGCGTTAGGTAAAGAAAACGCCCTTACTTGTGTTGTTTTATATGTTAGTTTGTAAAGATTAGCGGTGTAAAGTGGTGAACCGCGGGTGGTTCCTTTTTCGTGCCTTGCGCGGCACCCGTTGCTTCTGTCCTCAGCCTCGTGCTGTTGTTGTTCTTGCCGCCGCCCGTGCGTTGCTGTCTCCCTTAATCCTTTGTTTATCTCACGCCTTCGTGTGTTGTAAATAGTGTGCAAAATCTAACGTGTGTCCTCGTTTCTCTAAATGTACGGTTTATTCTTGCTTTATTAGCGTGGAGTCTGCAATGTAAAACTGCCTATGGTAATTAAATAGAATGTCCGCTCTGGCCTTCTCTATCAATGATATATAACAGGACCCTCTAAATTGTACGAGGATAAATCTTAAGACACTAAAATGAGTCGTATGAACTAGCTTTCCCTTGTTGTGTTGTCGTTGCTGTTTGCCTAAATTTTTATTAAAGATACTCTATCTTTCCTCCATTCTTGGTGTCTCTGGTGCCTTCAAAAGCGGACACCTATCCTAGATGGCTCTAGTACCCAGTATAGTTTTCTGTAGCTAGCTTGAGGGCTAGAAAGCTAAAAAAATCCATGTGCAGTAGATTTGCTACAGTGCTAGCACATTCCGTTTTGCACTGTGGTTCCTATTATCACCCAGTCTATAAGTATTGCCTGGTCTTCCTCTCTTTTATTCCCCAGAGTTGTTCTCGGTGGTGTTGCCCGTTTGATTTTATCTAGTCCCTCGAAACTGAATGTGTTGGTTCTCGTATTGTTCTAGTCTAAGGATTAATGTTCGTAAATTGCTAGGGTAAAATTAAAGTAACGAGATGTTCGTGGAATGACGATGCAAGCATAGTCAGTGTCGGCTTAAATGGAGAGTTATTGAAGGAATTTCATTGTTTTAAGTACCTGGGCTTCCCTCTCGATTTCACTGCAGCTCATTACACTGAAGGGTGTAATGAGCTGTAGAACAACGTGGTGGAAGCAAAGATAGGTTTTTATGAGTGACGTTGATGGATAGGATGAAAAATTACGCGCTTTGAATTAGACCTGGTATGGTGAGGAAGTTGAAGGACAGTAGCTTCACCTGTTGAATTAGAGCTGGGATGGTGAGGAAGTTGAAGGACAGAAGCTTCACCTGTTCTGATGTAGTTCGGGCAATTAACGAGAAAGATCGCTGAGACATGAGTGAAGAGGGCGATGAAAGCGGAAGTGAATGGGAGTAGGCCATAAGGATGGCCGAAGTCTGGGTTAGTGGGCGGATGGATGGTGGAATGCGGGCTTTAGGTATGAGCGACATCAGTGTGGAGGTGGCACAAGAGCGTGCTATGGATTGGTGTTAATGAAGAATGATAGTGAATGATTCAGTTTTTATACGGCTTTGATGCGCTTTCCCGCCCTTGGCGTCTCGTTTAGAAACTGGATGGGCGTGGGTAGGAGAGGGCTCGGCAATTGAAACACTCGGCAAATACCAGTGAAAATTGTCGAACCCGCTGCTAACACTGATCTCGGGCATCACTCCTGGCCCGAAGTGAGTGTTACGGCGTTCTAGCCGGACTCTTTAACCTTTATGGACTAGGCTTTGGTATGTATGTGTGTGAGTGCATTGGGAGAAGCGTGGGGGTACGCCATGATGTTGACCAACACCCTTTTTGGGGGATTCGGCCTTACGTCTGCATCTGTAATTTCTAGGATACGTGTTTCATTGAGGCTGTGTTCGGACGCTTTTTCTCTATATTGGCTGATGAGATGTAAGAGTGCGTTTTTTAATATTCTCCGATCTTCTAGCTGTCTGAAGAGCGTTACTTGCTAAAATGATCCAAAAATGCATGTCTAGTTTTGAAGTTATACCTTGTATTCACTGTCGTGTCTCAGCTGGATACGATTCTGAAGTTATTCATTCTCAGTGTCGTTTCTCAATGGGTCACTATCAATAACTGTCAATATCTCCTCTCCTCTCTACACGCTCTCCTCCATAGGACGCGTATCCCCGTGATGTTTCCTCAACAACCAGATGAGCATAGGTAAAAAAGTCTCAGTGTGCTGGTCAAGTGTTTTGACCATTCTTTCGATGTGTGTCGCAATGCTGCTGCTACATTACTACTATCGACCATTCTCTGCTGCATGTTTGATACCGAGTCATCACCTCAATGGTCGAAGTTGTGTTGGTGTGACATTGTGCAAGATCTTCTGTTTGCGTGGTTTAACCTAATCTCCTTTTGTTTATATTATATCCTTAACTGAGCTGCTACTCCGAAAGTGCACTAAAGCTAACGATCAATCGACCTTCAAAAGATTAAAGAACTAGACTTCCGTACTCCAAGAAAGCAGCAGCTACATACACAAGGAGCCCCGAGAAGTAGTCATGTTTTCGATCACAATAAAATCGATAGTTATTCACCCATTTTTGCGTACCAACATGGTCGGAAAATAACACAAATGAGGTACTATTCAAGTTTATTACAATAAATTTACTTACGGTTTACAGTTCAGCTAAAAAGTTTTCTTCAGTTTTCTTAACCCACTATAACGTTGCGGCGTAAGCGATCCACAGCTGTGTGCGCTCTACCTGCCTCCACTGATGCAACCGTTTCTTCGACTATCTGCTTCAAATCATCCAAAGTTACTAGTTTCCCCCACGAGCAATCGCACTATCCGTTGCAATCAGAACCAGCAATCGTGGGTTCAGGGTCGGAACTGCGCTGGCTACGGACATGCGACACGACTACTGATCATTCATCGGTGAATATTCTGCGAAAGAAAGGCGAGGCACTTCTTACAACAGTGGCTTAGAGCGCCATCTGGTTGATAATAATACTGCCAACGAGAGGATTTTTTTTATTGTCAGGCTTCAATTTTTTTTCAAGTGCAAAATCGCTTTTGGTGTAAACTGATGCACCGCCATGGAACCAAACAAGAGGCGAAATCCTTCCATTAACGATCGCTGCCGAGCACATCACCTTTTCAGCTTCCTGCTTCACACAGGTCTCATACTGATAAAAGGTTCTGACCTTCCATATCCTCGTATTTTACTGGCTATGGCGTGAACGCAGATGGAACCCCTTTTCATCCGCTATAACATTATCTTGTGTGGTTCAATGTTGTTCCTAAATATCCAACATTATCTTGTGTGTTTCAATGTTGTTCTCAAATATCCACTGGCAAAACACCAAGCCCTGATTCATGAGGTCTTTGCTAAACATCTTCAAGGCCTCTAGTTTTTGTTATAACTTTTTATAATCGTTGGCGCTTGACCCCTGAACAATAATTTTTGGCTAACAGTTTTTATGATGTATTTGTGAAAGTCCAGCAATATGGATATGAAGAAATAAAAAACTTTGATATTTACAGGGCTTACAGTCAGCGTTGCTGTGAGCAACTAAAAATGTTTACGATCTCACGGTTACCTTGTTGATTTTTCCCCATTTGTCATTCTGACGTTTTAATTGGTTGGCGTTTCCGGTTATCGAGCATAATATTTTTACCGTGTTGGCTCCATGTCCCGTCGTCTCTGTAGCCAGTAAGCCAATCTATCCATATCTCTCCAAGGAGCTATCTTTCCAGCGAGCAATCTGGCAGTTGTCGCAGAAAAAAATTGTTTTTATCTCTCAAATAAAGCCTGCATCTCTTCAGATGAAGTTATGCACCTGTTTGTGCTCTTTTCTGTGGACTAACTCGGTATGGGGTTGGTCACAATGTTTGTATTTATGTATTTAAAGTGTTATAATCTGTGCATGCTTTTCTGCTATTTATCTGCAGCTTGGGGTACTTTTTTTTAGGTCAAGCGTTTACATTCTAAAGATCTGCATGAATACACAGAAGACCATAAATACATTATATAGAACTGTATTTATTTCAAAAATGCATGTTAATTTTATTCACGAATCAACACTAATTTAATTCACGCTGACTATCTTGTGTGGAAACGATAAGATTTTATTGAACGATGTCAACTCGTCACTCTCTCACCACTGGCCCTTTCGCCGTGTGGGTTTTGATTTACAAAGAATTGTGTTGAACGTTCACTAACGACATGAACACAAATACACATCACACCCTACACTTGATTCTGTCAAGTTGATGTATTCTGAAACTGTTGTCCCGAGAATATATGGATCCTTTTATTTGGATAAGTCCCCCACATACCTTGATGCCATCAAACTAGCGACATTTATTGCAATGTTTACCGATTGTTTTTCTCATGACAATTTCTGAATGCATCAGAAAAGACGGCTTGTGAAATAAATGATTGCATCTTTTTTATTGTGTTTATATTTTAAGTTTAACATGATTTTGTTTGAAATATTGATTACAATTGAGGTAACACGATTGTGCAACCCATGCATTAACTGCCATAACATTTCAATCAGAACCCATCCCTCCCCCAATCTCGTTGTACTTCCTCCTCATTTTGAGCAGTCAAAGTCTTATCTTCCTGCCAAGTTATGTAAACACTTCGGAGCCTTGTAAATGCTCAGCCTCCGTCCACTGCCTAAGGGAATAGCTTCCCTTAATGCCCGGATTGCTCCCTCATGTCCTCTCCCTCACTGACGACAAATCTCTACCCAGACAAACCAATCCTAGCACTGGTAAATATTCCTCGAGACTCAAGTGCAATCCTCCAAGTTGAGACTTCAAACATTCATCAATCCCTCCCTTACCCCCACCTGTGATCCCCCCCCATAATATCATGTTCCGCCACCACAGAGCTAATCCCTTGTATCGCATCTGCTGCAGGAATAACTTGTCAGGGTCCGCCACTAACCTCTACGTGCCCGGCACTCCGCTCAGGTAACTTATTAACAGGCTCAAATACCATGACTAGTGGCAGAGGTCTCTATGAGTGAGGGCAGTGGCCACATACTAGCACTTGTGGCAGCAGCTTTGACTGTCGTTATTGGATGAGAGAACTGCTGTCACTTGAGCCAATAACCGACATTCTGTTATGGAGAAGCATTTGCCCGTCAACTAATTACTTAATACTGGCAACTCAAGGATAACTTGCTTAGGTTTGGTTGTTCATTGCTGAGCTTTCGAATAACTTATATAATATACCCTAACAAATTTGGATTAATATATTGCTAGTGCCAACTTCTGTTGGGAAAAGATCGCCTCGTCTTGTAACTTGGAACAGCAAATCCATGAAATTTAAGATTGCCTGAATGATTCTCATCAAAATTTGTTTCATGATTAGTTAATTAATTCAATTAAGCATCGACTTGCTGTTTTTGTTTCCTTAACAATTATAGATTTGCCTGATTTTTTTTGAACTATTTTATTTTTACTTCGATTTTTGTCGCCCGTCTGCCAGCGTGTCATCCTAGGTGATTTTATTAAGAATTCTGCAACTTATCAGACTTGCCATGGCACCAAAACGCTGCATGTGAATGACCTATCCCATCTGAAAGCACAAACTTTTTGTGTGCTGCGTTGAATTTGAATACAATTTTTTAATATCTAGTGCAGTGTTGTAAATTATATTTTAGTGTTAGGGTATCCTGTTTAGTGGAGAAATAACCATGCTCTGTTAACATGTAATCTTATTGATAGGTGCACTGTTATTAACCGCCCTCGGATAACATTCAATCATATTGGTAGGCACAGTGATGTTGTTGATATTTTGGTGTTCTAGGGTCCCACATGTTTCACAGAATTCAAATACCATGTATTGTTTTAATTCGGAACTAGACCAGTTGGGTTATTATTAATAGGTTTGCCTGTGGTGGTGACAATGGACACAATACAATAGACCAATTGCTACACCAGCTACCTTGAGGTTTACAGCCATACCTGCATACCGTCAGGATGACTTCTTCATTGCCCTGACTCCCTGATTGTGAAAAGGCTCTCTGCCCGCAGCTCCTCATATTTCTCATCCAAGCTAATTACAAGCAACGCTATCATTAGTGCTTTATAAAGACCTAAAATCGCTTTTAAAACTGATAGTAATTGATTAACAAGTCTCGTATAATACCTCCCTGCGAGGTGTCGTTAGCACTGATGAGCGGCTGATAATTTCACCATGACCGGTACCAGGCTGAGTTACTTGATTGTTCCTGATCCTAACTCGCTAACCCTGCAGGTCGCGAACCTCGTCCACTACTAGTCTAGCCTCTAACCCTTCATCCACGAGCAAGATCCCGACTCTCAGGTAAAGTGAACGACCAACGCTGCAATGTTCGTTGTCTCTCCAGGGAAAAAGTTGGATATTCCTATGGAGAGTTCTTTCGTTGCTGCTTTATAGCTATGTGTTGTGTCTGCAAATGTGTATCTGTTTACAGCTTCCTGTATTTGTTGCCGTCCGTGCGAAATGTTGTTTGTAGTTCTGTACGCAAAAGGCATTTAGCCTCTCTACTGCTTACCTTATTAGCTTGCTGAACAAGCGGTGTTTGCTGTTCAGTGAACACAAAAAGGTATGTCACTATTTTCAGGACCAGTCTTAGCCCTTTCACTACTGTCCTTACTGTTCTGTCTTTATTCTTAATGGCGTGGTATCACGCATCCCCTCCTGCCTTGCCTTCTAAGCAATTGGTGTTACTAAAAGAAGTGACCTCCTCTCATGGTAGGAACTGGAGCATAACCCGATTGGTGGCCTCCTTTTCCTCTTCATTGTAATAGACGGTTAAGTATGTAATATTTGAAAATTATAAATTCTCCACGAAACTTTTGGATTTTTTTATCTCTACAAAAGTAGAATTTGAAGTACTAAAAGGTATTTGTATATTTTGTATAGAAAACTGTGATCCATTACCCAGATTAAACAGTCTATGTAAGTTATTACTAGCGCCTGCAGTTTCCTTTTTGTACAAATAATTTGCATCCTGTATAGACAGATAGATATATAGATATGTTATTTATATATCGATTTGCATTGCAAAATTGTGTTGAGTGAATAATTTCTGCTTTTATATTGGACGTTCATGATCATAACCCTATTTTAGTTGTGTCCTGTTAACCACATAGTAAGCATATTAACCACCTGTTTGTGGGTACATGTACAGGGTCGTGGATTTATGTCCTAATCTTCCATCGCTTGTCAACACAGTCGGATGACTGTCACCGGACGCAGTCGGACGACTGTCACCGGACACAGTCAGACGACTGTCACCGGACACAGTCGGACGACTGTCACCGAACACAATTGGATAAAATAACAGCTGAGATATCTATTTTACCACATTCCGTAAGAATGATTGAAATAATTCTTAAAGGGGAACATACAACGATTTTTTCACCGTATGAGTACATTCGTCTGATCATTGTAAGTCACGGGTCATTACAGATTCAATATTCATTATTTTTCATATATTTCAATTGTGAAAATTGTCATTAATTAGATATGTGGTGCATTTAATCAGAAAGCATCCATCAGAGGTTGTGTAAAACGCCCTAGTTTGTTCACAACTTTTCTGAACGAAGCACGATCAATTGGCTTGGACTAGCAGCATTTAACAAATTGACTACATATTTACAGTGGACGAAGTGATCGAAGCTCTGGGTAGTATGTGGCCAGTTACAAGGCTTTGCACAGTCAATCAATCATCAGGCTGAACCCCTAGCATGCACTTCCATTTTCATATATATTTATTGAATGAAATTTAATCCAAGGGAATAGTGACGGGATATGCAGAACACTTTATTCATAGTCATAAAACATAAAACTTGAGAAGTTTAGTAGATCTGGAATGTTCCCCTTTGAACAATGTAGAAATTCCTTCAACGGTTTCATTGGCAGCACTTGTTCAATGCAATTTAATATTAGGTGTTAACGCTTGACCATATCGTTCATTTGCCGAAGTGATAGATTGTTATTTGTCCAGCTAAGTGTTCTATATCAGTTTTCCGGCTGTGTTAAGACCTTGGTGGAGGGGCGTGTTGTTAAACGGGAGTTAACACTAGTTGAAATTTTATTGTTTCTAAGCCCGGTACAGCAGTACGGACGTCTCTATTGTTCCTTTTAATTTACTGATGAATTATTCTTTTAATTTACTCCTATTATGTTGCTAAAATTAAGATAATCCAAGTCTGAATCATTTAGTGACTACGAAATTATCAAGACTATAACGTCCTGCTGCTTTGATTTTGAAACCCCCCCCTTTTGACTGAGTTTTGTTTGATCAATTCTTGCTGACAACACGCCCTAATTCCTCATCTCTCCCCCCTCTGGCTCTCCAATCCCCAGTAGTCTGTGGCTTTCAACTTTATTTTGCCTAACCCTTTGATCTGATCTCGCTTAACAGACCGAAAATGTCCGCTCCTAACCCAACAATGTCCACGAGAACATCCATGAACTCAAGGTACGCTGCCAAGGACTCTTGACTCGATTGGTCTACCTCCAGAATGAAACCGGGAATAATAATAGACACTCGTGCAAATTTGTGCTTCTCATTTTACGGTGATGGGGGTAAAAACTACTTCAGCTTGCAGTTCGGCTACTCTTTATGTACTCCCTCAATCGGCGTCACAGTGCTTGAGTCCAGTAAGGCCCTGTCCTCGCTTTGGGTAGATTGTGTTATCGAACGGCGGCGTGACTTCACCGGTAAAGAAGTTAGCTAACATTAACACAAACTTGTTCTGCCTTATCCATGCATGCTTAAGTGTTGCCTACAATCGTAAGTATACCTGTAATACTATTGTTAGAGTTCTACCTTTCTCAGTGTACTCACCCACCAAAAATAAGAGGAGAGCTCTCCTGCGTGCGAATCTTGCTGTTGGTTGATGGGCCGTATTGTGCAAAAAGTGGAGCACCGTTTCAAGCGCCATCTGTTGTACGTGGCTTAAGATAATGTCTTTGTCTTAGGGCTCCTGTGGAGATGAGCTCTCAAGTCTAAACCAATTTGTTTTTTAGGATAAGGTTTCTGTGTTTTGGGACTGATTTTTATGTGTTGAAGGCAATTCTTCCCCAGTTTTGTTCCCTCGTTTATCTGTTGTGGGACCACACGCATCATAGCACATAGAACGTGTTCTGGGGTTGTATAGTTACATCGCTGACTATACCCGAAGTCTGTGCTGTTGTAGATGTATTCTCAAAATTTACCTCCCTTCAAAATGCAAATTTTATTCAAGGTCTAGGCAACTTTTTGGAACATTTGTTGTCGTCAATCTAGTAATTTCAATTCCCTTGAATATACTCCACGGTTGATTTGATTTGGGCCTCATTTCTATGGTAGATGATAACTCGTGAGGCACTTCATATTACCCAAGATGTTAGAACATTATCATAACAACTTTACTTCCATCATTCATTTATTAAATTATCCTCTTTACCATCTCGTGATCATTAATTGTTCAACGAGCAGAGTCTCTTACTTTTCCTCGAAATCATCCTCCCTTGCTTATTCCACAGAACCCGGACGCCTTCGGGTTCCAGCAGCACCGCTGGAAGTACTAAGACGTACACCAGACCCGCCGGTGGTTCGGAAACTCCTACCGGAGCTGAGCGCAAGACGGGGATGATAAACACCGCAAGGCGAAAAATCTAGAGTGGTGGCAAACTCCTCTGATTCTCAAGAAGCTCAAAGTTCGAAGTCGTCGTCCCCTAACCACCCGTCCATTGCAAGCGAACCACAGCGAGCGGTGGCCGGCGAGTCCCTCAAAGCCATCATCGAAGGGCTCACGACGTCCTATAACCAACCAAAGATCTTTGATGATCCCATGAACTTTTTTGAGGCTCATATCAAATCAAATGAACTTTTCTTAAAGAGAACACGTTAAAGGGAATTTGCAGAAGAAGAATTCGATCACTTTTTTTACTGCTTTGTAATTTATTGCCTTCTTTTGGTAACTATGACGAGCGCTGTCCCTAGAGCTTTACAATGCATTCCGCAAGAAAATGAGGAGAACCGGTGTTGACGGGCCCATAAACTCATTAAATCCGGGCAGATCGAGCTTCACTCATACCTTAAGGAACAAATTTCCATATTTATTTTCAATATAATCACGATGATGTTAATATCTAACGAATTGAAATTCAATTTATTGATTTGACAATTTGAACAGTTCTGTTGGTTACCAATTGACTAAGATTTTTGTTCTGGATAAATAAATGCTCAATCTTACAGTCGTTGTAACGAAGAAGCTTTCCATGTTATTTGTAAGAGAACTGCCTGTACTGATCCAAGACTTATGAAATGCTTCAGTTAGGCTATGGAGAAGGAGAGCTGCTTTGTTCTCCTTGTGTCGTAGTGATTAAGCGCTATCGTGTGATAACAAAGGTGATGACACTTGTACTATTTAAGATGGTAAAATCTAGTTTGGAAGAACGGTACGTTTCTTATCCATTCCATTCTCGACATATCGGAACCAACTCTGATTTATGCCGTCAACGCAGTCACTCGGACCGGCAAAATGAACCACTTGTAGGAGCCAGAGACGTGCCCAAGATAGGATGGAGACGAGTTTGCGATGCCAAACACGTTTGAGACCAATCCTGTAAAATCCTAATTATTGGACCCGAATCGTGTATTTTGGGCTACGCAGTGTTCCTGCGCTGTAATATATTTCATTACCTTGCTATTTTGATTATCTACGTTGATTGATTAACGTCTGAGCTCGGATGGATGCTCGTTAAGTTTATCAATGTTTGATGTACATTTTCGTCGCTTAACTGCTGGTGACTTTGTTTGTTTCGAAGCTACTTAGAGTTTGGCTCTGGTGAGCAACCTGATCGCTCGTGCTTTGAACGCCACCGTGATTGTCCTTCTCCAAATTAGTTCACTTTTTTAACAGCTACTTTTTTCGGGGGTTAGTGGCAATAAATCAACTAACCAAATCTTCTCTAGAAATGATAGCTATTGTCAACACTTACTCGTATGTTATGCTTAGAAAACCACTTTAATTAATTCTCAATCATATATCAAACAACCCTCGGAGCTTGTTAATAATCTTATTTTGTGTCACTAGTTTTATTGAGTATGATCAGAGATATCTATATTTTCTTGAAAGTGTCATTTTAATATTTGTAAATTTATTTATCATTTTTATTATTGCCCCAATCTAGATTTCTGCAAGATTGCTTGTGTATGGTGCTTTTTAAGTTGAACCTAGGTCTATTATAAGCATTCTTCCCAATTTGTCCCATCCACGTTGGACGTAAGCGTTCAGTATATCTCACCTCCCAAGGTGTAACCCGAGAAAATTAAAACAAGTGCTGCTAAATGTATTGATAAAAGTACATTTCAATGTTCCAGCTGCAACTACAACACTAATATTTATCTATATATATATATATATATATATTCATATAATAATCCGACGCTCTGTGGATGGCAGAACTTTCACTAACGCAGAAACTGTCTATTCCGAAATAGTCTTTCTTTCGGGGCCTCGTGTCCTGCTTCCATGTAACGGGACCCGCTGGTCCTTCAGGGTTCTTGTCTAGTGGCATAATGTAGCACCGTTAATAGTGTGACTCACTACAGAGTATCCCATGACTGCTTGTACCGTTGCATGTTTCGGAACACGGGGATCTCGATTGATGAGTCGTCTATTTAAAGAGCAACTCTTTGGTATTCCTAGTATTAAGAAGACTTCTAATTTACACACATTAACAATTCTACTGTTTGGCTGGTAATGTTTGAATACAATTCCACAAAACTGCCTAATCCGATGCAATTACTTGCTCCTTCGTTCACTTCTCTGTATTACTAGCTTCTTACGTGAATTGTAATAACTTGTAAATAGTGCAAATGCCAACAAAGGAAATTTGTTAAATAATCTATTCTAGTGCTACGGCACTATCGACTCGACAGCGTTTAGTCTTCATAGTATATTTTGTATTTAAACTGATTATATACTAATGCTTCGAAATAAATGAATAACAAATTGAAGATGAAAGTTTTATTGACGTGACTTCGGATAAGCAGTCCTCAACCGACAGTGCAGATGGGTGGGGTTTGTTCACGACCCAGGTAGAGTTGCCACTACTGGAATTTGATTTGTTTCCTTTCTACCGGAGCCTCAACGTGATTTGATTTCGGCCTCATTTCCACCAGGAGCCAACCTCAACGTGATTGATTGATTGATTTGGGCCTCATTTCCTCCAGAGCCTCAACGTGACTCATAATAGGCTCCCCCGTAGAGCGCGACAGTCATAGATTCCGGTAAGTGCTCACGGCCTCGCGTGCGAAAATATTAGTCATGTCGAGATGAAATCAAGTACATATTTTAATTGTGGCACATTCGCGTACTAGCGCGTCCAAGTGAGTGAACAGCTAACGCATATCTTTGTTAATGTATTGTTATCTCTGTGCGAAAGGGGGTGGAGATTGATTGATTAGGGCCTCATTTCCACCAGAGCCTCAACGTGAGTCATAATAGGCGGGGGGTGGAGAGACCGCCTCACTTGCAAAGGTGTTGGGTGGCTTAGACAGCTTCGTATAGTCCGGTGTGTTTTCCAAAAGCGATAAACTTTTAACGGTAGGTTGGGTCCGTGATTAGGCTTTGTAGGTTGCACGGTAGATTTATGAACGCTCGTCGGGCTGCCGCGTGTGCGTTGCAATCCATCAGTATGTGTTCACGCTGATAGCCACTTGGTGGCAACAGGGGCAAGGTGGCGAGCTTGGTCCTATGTCGACATCCATCAGGTGGTTGTGAGTTATCCACGTGTGTCCCGTGCACAAGCGGTTGATGAGCACTTGGTCTTTTCTGTTGGTGAACTTTGTTTCCCATTCTCCGACTGAGGGTTTGACTGAAAGCATTTTTTGTCCACTCTGTTGCCACATTTCATCCAATCAGAATGTTATACGAGAGTTGATGATAGGGAACCAATCCCGGTAATGTATTGCGAAAAATTGTTCTTGGTGAGTTGAGGCCAGTTTAACAAGGGAGTCAGCAAGTTAGTTTCCTCTTATTCCCGCGTGCCCGGGGATGTAGCAGAATTCAACTGCCTGACTGGTCTCGGACATCAGAGATCGTACTGCATTTTACGTATTTGTATTTGCTTCCATGTTCCACCGGAGTCCCAACGCGAAGTTAATGCAGACTCCCCCGTAGGGCGGTGCGCATTTTACGTAGCACCGGATGTTCGTAGAGCAGTGTTAAGCTGGGTGAGGATACGACGTATTTGAGGGAGCGATCTGTTTTGGCAATAGAGATGGCTAGTTCGAGTGCGTGGAGCTCCGCAGAGCCACAACTGGAAGAACACTTGGGTGCATTTCTATGGAAAACTCCCGCTATGAGGACCGCACCAACAAATTCGGCCAAAAATCTTAGGGCAACCAAACGGATGAGTGTGCGGAAGGGGCTCGTTGAATATTGCATAAATTTGAGCTAGAATACAAATCAATATAATATGGAACATATTACACTATACACATCACACATCACATCACATTAAAAAAATTATGGATCAATGCGTTAACAAATAATAGTTGAAAACTAGAACCTTCAGGAACTCTGTTGGGCAAAATCGTGAAATGAGAACAACAGATTTGATTTGATTTGATCCTCATTTCCACCAGAGCCTCAACGCGAGTCATAATAGGCTCCCCCGTAGGGCTCGACGATCATTGATTAAAGCAGGCTCGCACGCCTAAGTGTGCGAGGAAAAAACGAAACAACGCTTTCAACGTTAGA
>SDVV010002759.1:0-22409 GCA_016164225.1 Gammarus roeselii
ATATACCTACATATAATATATAGCGTCGACCGGGGTGACTCCCCGCATTTTGCGCATACTTTGAAATAACTCAAAAAGTACGCGTCCCAGAAACTTTGTATTTACGGTGTGTATAGCTACTATTATGACAATGGAGCACCATAAGTTTCAACATTCTATCGTCGACTAAAAAAAAGTTATTTACAAAAACGGTGCGGCAAGCTACGACCCCCAATTGGGGGTGACTCTCCGCACCAAACAAGGTGACTCCCCGCACCCCCCATATATCAATAATTGAAATGCAAATTGAAAGTTTGAGATAACCAATAGATAGAGCATGCCTATATTAGTATATATCAGTTGCTTAAGATAAAATATTACGTCTGTGACAGGTGTTTCTGATGCTTGTCTTTTGCTGCCGTCATATCAGACTGTCAATGGATTTTTTTCCCCAATTTTGCCGCGGGAAACAAAGTTTTTCTTCAATAATTGCAATCTAACTTTACTGGAAGTCATTTCTCCTCATCCTAAACTAATTATGACCCTAAAGTATCAGTAAATGAGCAAATATTACAACAAAAAAAACGATCTTAGGTATTGTTATCTTGATATGAAAATGTGATGAAAAATATTATTCCTGGGCATTAAACATGAGTTAACACTTAATCCTAGACTTGTCACCATGTGTTGAAAAAATTGGGTCATTATAAGATTAGTTACGCATATTGAAATTAGCTGTGGTGTCATTAATGTGGGTCATTTACTTCCAAATATCATATGTGTGTAGAATTGCATTTGATTACTTTTCATTGAAGAAAAACAAAAATATTTAATAACAAAATAGGTGCGGGAGTCACCCCCGATTTTTTTTTCACATGGGGTGACCGCAGTTGTATATATTTATATAATTACAAAAGTTTTCATTTATTCTCAAAATCCTTCTCACGCAACGAACCACACCATATTCCAAGTATCACCACCAAATTTGGCCCGAATCCAATGGAAACTCTAGCCACAGCATCAAAGTTTGCCGAACGTCAATTTTTTCGAACCAAAATTTTTGGGGACCTGAAAAACACACCTTCACTTTGGCAATTTTTCATAAATTCTGTGAGCGCATCAAATTTCTACAAGTAACTGATACTTACTAACAAAGACCTGTTCTTTCAAGCCCCGTAGTCAAACGGTGACATTTTCGACGTCTTGATGCCCAAAAGGGGGGTGCCAGCAGTCACCCTGTATTTCTGACCGCGGGGAGTCACCCCGGTCGACGCTATATAAATAAACAAACAAACTGTCTCTCTACTGACACTCTGAAACTTGTAATTTTCTTATCAGTATTAGAAATGATTAGGGTTCAGGCATTCACCCTACCTTAAGGGGTGGTTAGCAATGCCTCCCTCCCCCCCCTTGGTGTCTCATGTAGCTACATTTGTTGGGTTTATTATAGAAAGTTGAAACTCATGGTGCTTGACAGTTACAAAAGTAGTTTGTACACCAAGTAAATATAGTTGAAGTTTCTATGTTACGGTATTTTTTTAGTTATTCCAAGTTGGCGGAAATTAGGAGTGATGCCGTGTTTGACACTGCTACAAAGTTCTTGTATTCAGAAGTTTTCTTTGAAAATTAGATAGTCTCTAAACTGTGTTCATATTACCTGAGGTTAATGTGCTATAACCTAATTATTTGGGGGAATTGCCCTAAAGTTATGCATCAAGATATCTCATCAGTGTGGATATCTCAATGCAAAACTTAGGGGCAATGCTACCAAATTATTAGTTTCTTGCAAATAGACTAACAACAAACAGAACACAGTTTAGATAATATTTTATTTTCAATGGCAGCAATCAACTTGAAGAGGAACAACTTTTGTCTGGCAGGCCTAATGGTAGCACAGTGGCAGAAGATCTGCTATGAATGTGTCAGCAGTTTACTTGATGACCCCATGGTCATGCCTTGATGTAGCTATAACTATGCTGACAAATAGTTGCGTTTAAAGTTTCTTAAGCTGTGTTGTCTGCTGTGACACAATGCATCCATTCCTACTCAGTGCCATTTAATTTTATTTATTTAGCTTGGAGTCAAATATTTTTGAGGACAATTCCAAGCTAAATAAATATTTTGCAGTTTGGTTGCTAGTTGGGGACATATTTTGTTTGTCTCATAATTTCTCTTCCCTTTGTTGCCAGGAATCTATTTATTATCTTGCTAGTTCTTTCAAAAGTCACTCCTCAAGATACTTTGGTTGTTTAATTAGGTAACATCTAGGTGACTAATATTGCTAGTTATTTCAGTGTGCTTTTACACAGCTACATCAACTAGATAGTTTTGAGATAAGCAGTGTTTTGTAGGTACCTATTATTGCTACTCATCTTTAATCATTCCAGTCAGCATCTGATGACCACTCATGCCACCTTTGTATTGTTGATGCCCTGGAGCACACCTTCCTTGCAAACCTGAATGAGAAAATGGAACAGATCTTTGTTAAAGAAGCCCCTCCTGACTGCAATGAGTCAGTAGCCTTGGAAACATCTGGTAAGTGCATTGTCAAACCAAACTTTGACAGCATGTGTGAGTAGGATAACTAGTTTTTGAAGAACTGCTGTGTTTTTGTTGCTCTGTGTTGAATGTTTTATGGTGTGCATGCAGTTTTGCTAGGAGTAGGGTTAAAATAGCTAGCTACCAATGATGACATGCGTGGACCAATAATGATGCTTTGACAACAAGAAACTCTAGTCTACAATAATATGGTAGCTATAGAAAGGCTTTGTTAGTTCAGGGTTGTAAACTATGATGGTTGAAGTTTACACCAAGCTATGGACAGTCTTTCCATACCATTCCACTGTAAACAAGTATGTTTTCTGCATTCAATTCATCATTTATGGTAGGTACTTTTACAGTTTGAACCAAACACATGTAAATCTTGGATTTTTTTTTTAAATTTTGCTTTGCCAAAAAAAAAGGCAGCTTGTTTTTGATCTAGCTAACTAGGGTAGTGGCCCAGTGTTGATGGCACTTTTTCACCACTTTTAATTTCCAAAATATTTGTGATGCTGGGTCATAAGGCCTAGAATGTTGGATATAGACCTAAACAAGCAGAAAATTTGTCATTTATGGATAAATGTTCATGAAAGGATCCTGACTTTTTTTTAGTTGTTGGGGGACCTGGTGCATCAACACTTTCCGCAATGCCCTATGTGCATGCACCTGGCCCTATGTTGATGCAGCATCACAAAAATGCCTATAGGTCAAACAGTTGAAGAGATTCAATTGTGGGCTTCTCATGCGTTAATTAATAACGTATTATGCACCCAATGGTGTGTAGAACTTTTCATTTTTACATTTTTTCATTAATGAAAATTTGTCAACAAAATTGATTTCGAGTGTCAAACATGTGTATATTTGGCAACTGACCTTGCACCTCGTGACCCCAGCATGTTACTTGATTTGTTATTTTGAAGTATGCAAGGCCGACTTAACACAACATGCCAATTTTGCCAACTTTACGCAGCACGCTGCTGCCAAGCAGCAACGTATTGTAGAACTACGCCGCTGCTTGGAACCAGCAGTTTTGAACTAAGCACGCGACTGCCAAGTAGCAGCGGCGTATTGTTGAACTACGCCACTGCTTGGGAACTGGCTGTCTTTACTTAATAATGTCTCTTGCTGCTCGCATGTCAGTACCTAGATTGCAACGGAGGTGAGAGGGTCTGTGCTGATCCACAGCTATGCCTATACATCTCTCTTCCCCCATCTCAACAACTCTGCAGGAAGAGGTATTGCGTCTGTACTAAACTTCACAGAGTGAGTTGTTGAGTATATGCAACTCAGTGGTCGATAAATTTCCCATAATTCCGTGAGGATCACTATTTGGAGTAAATCTGATCAGCATTGGACATTTCCAGTCTGAATGGCCTAGTGTTGATGCACTGCTGGCCCTATGGTGACGCAGGTTGGCCTTATGTTGACGCAGTGTTGATGTATTGTTGCCCAGAAAGTATAACACCTATATATATGAACCTTATGGATACTGTTAATGAGATAGCTACATTATCCTATGTTATGTTTGTGTTGGTAAGGATCTATTTGCAATAATTTGAGAAAGTGTGTCAATACTGGACCACCCCTATAGAGCAGTAGTGCTTAAGGCCAAATTTGTCTAATTGTAATTTAGCTTCTTGTTATTTGTAGCTGACTGGAGCTTCTTTTCCAGGTCTAACAAAGCTGCTGCCTGCTCTTACGGGTGGTCATTTTAGCAATGGTGTGTTTGGAGGTGGTGATGGTGGGGGAGAGTCTTCCAGCAACAGTGCCAACAGCAGCAATAGCTTGTTTGAGCTGATCCTCAAGTATAAACGAGATAATGCAGTGGAGTTGGCGATGGCTCCTCTCCACTCAACGCTCATCAAGAAAGAAGAGCCAGACTTTTTTGATGATGTGGAGGATGAAGATGAAGAGGAGGAAGAACCAATGCCTGACTGCCGCACTGATGATGTAGACCAGGTACCTCGATGCCTATGATCTGCCACAAAATTATTTTTATATTGATGGTTACAATATTGTTGAGTTTCAGATTGAACAAGCTACATCTTTTTAGCTTCCACGTGATAAAATAATAGCAACACTGAGCTTCTTGTTGGAATGAGAGCCTATGAGAAAGAGTAGAAATTTTCTTGCCATCTTGTATTCTCTGGTTATGAACAAGGCAGTAATTTGTCTATGGTTGGAAGGAAACTCCTGCTCTGAAATTAGATAGCTAAGCAGTTTTTTCAGATCTTGCTTCAAGTACCTATCTTATGTGTGCTTGGTAGCTACATCAAAATAGCTAACTGGTTACCTAATAACATGGCCAGCAAACTAAACCAAGATTTGTCAAATTAGATGGGCCTGTTGTTCACTAATTATTTGATCACTGGTGGGAATTATGTTTCCACATCATGTCTGAAAAGAAGCTGCCAAATAAAATTTAAAGCATCATGGCTCGGCAATAGAGGAAGTGAAATATTATCTTCAATTTATCAGGGCCGGCGTTGCTGCCATCTAGCAAACGGATTTTAATCCGCCGACGAGCTCAAAAGAACAGGTTTAGCAAGAGCCTGTAAGTTTTGGGGTAGTTTATTGTCTCTGTATATAATGTGTGAACAAGAATGCGCTCGAGTTTGAGCGTGTCATAGATTTCATTTGTTTGCATCTAATCAGAAGATACTTGAAGATGACTGACAAAAGATTGAATAGGCTACTAGCTAGCTATTTAGTTTTTTGTTCAGTGTTTTTTTTGTGACACTACTTTAGGAGTGCACAGTGGCTGCTTCAAACTTTTCATCTCAATCTCATAATTATGACTTAGGTAGCTGAAAGATGGCTATCTAGATATTTAGTATTGACTACCTATTGAATATATTGATTTTGCTTAGTATTGCCTTGTGTTTTATGTGACTTTGCTTACTAAGTATCTCATCCTTAGGTGCTAGGAATGAGCATGAGTGAAGATACGGAGATGGCGGAGGAGGAAGACGAAGAAGAAGATGAAGAAGAAGAAGACGACGACGACGACGACTCAACCATGTTGGAGCCTGCAGACTCTCCCAGCCTTTCCTCGATCGGCAGGAGAATCCCTACCTCCATCACCTCCTCCTCCAGCTTCTCCCTCTCCAACGTCAAGAAGGAGCTCGAGAGAGAAACAGGAGACGCAGACGCCAGGAACACCAACAATAATAGAAGTAGAATTAATAATAATTCGAAGTCTTCCCGAAGGGGTTCTAATTCTACCGTCGCTGCCCCGACGGCGCTCGTTAAAGCGGAGAACGGTGATATTCCGTGCATACAATGCGCCTTTAAAACGACCCGCAGTGAGGAGTACATCAAGCACGTCTTGGCTCACGATGACAACCAGCAGAGGGCGCTCTCCTTAAGTTGCCCCTTCTGCGAGTACCACAGCACGCGGCGGCAGCACTTTAAACAGCATCTCGCTAAGCACACAGGCCAAGACAAGCTGCAGTGTCCACACTGTGACTATTGCACCGTGTGGAAGCGACGCTACAAGGAACATGTTGCCAGGCACACGGACCAGGAGAAATGGTCCTGTTCTATTTGCGAGTACAAAACGTCGTCAAGTGCCAATTATAAGTATCATCTGGATAAGCATATTGGGTTAGGTACGAAGATGTCGTGTGATTATTGCGAGTATAGCACTACGAGGAAGCAGCACTTTAAGCAGCACCTCGCGACGCATACAGGACAAGGTATGTTGCAGTGCGAGCAGTGTGAATACACGACCATATGGAAGACGCGGTTCAAGGAGCATTGCTTGAAGCATGGCAATGAGGACCCGGATAAGCAACCAGTCATTAGGTCTTTGAAGTGTCCCGTCTGTGAGTTTAGGACCTCCAGAAAGAATCTACTGAGAATACACCTAGGAAAGCATATAGCAAGTTCTGCTGATGGTTTCTTCTCGTGCTCGGTTTGCGACTTTCGAACCACCACCGGTAAAACCTTCCGACTGCACCTATCGCAGCACACAGGCCTACAGAAGTATCAGTGCGACCAGTGCACCTACTCCACCTACTGGAGCAATAGTTTCAAGCATCATATGGCCAGACACACGGGGCAGGGACAGCTTAAATGTCCTCACTGCGACTTCAAAACGACTTACAAGAACTACATGAAACAGCACATATCCTCCCACACCGGCGACGATAGGCTCAAGTGCCCATCATGTCCCTTCACTACAGCATGGAACGAGGCACTGCGGCAGCACACCGCAACCCAACACTCCGAAAGGGAACCCATCAAGTGTGAGTTTTGCGAGTACAGCACCTTTTCCAAGCAGTGCCACAAATTGCACATGGGCCAGCACACCGGAGAAGGTGTCTTTTCATGCACCTTCTGTAATTATGATACGACTCGTAAGGATAAGCTTAAGACCCACTTGGCGCGTCACACCGGGGAAGGTCTCCAATCATGCTCCAAGTGCAACTACACCACGCCTCGCAAGGACAACATGGATGTGCACAAGGCCAAGCACAGTGAGGGGAGTGAGTTTAAGTGCAAGTTTTGCCCCTATGTCACTGTATACAAGAGAGACTCTGTAAAGCATGCAGCAACCCACGGCGTAAACTCCCCTGCAACGGACGAGGGAGAAGACTGCTTCAACAACTTCGAAGAGCTCGACAGCTTGAGTGCAACACCGCACCCCGCAGAACAAGGCGTCAATTTTGGTAGCTGTAATAGCATTAATAATAGTAATGGTGGCTCGGTGCCTGGTACCGAGGTCCATCATCAGATCTCTGATATTGTTCAAAGTGTCTTGAACATGATAACTGCTGCCGAAACCGGATAGATTTTTTATGCATTTTCTTATATTGGCTAATAAAAAAATAGTGCAGTGATGATGCAGTTGAATGCATTTGCCATATCATGTTACTTTATCACAAATTATCATAGTATAGAGGTTTGATCTACGTATATTTTAGCGGTGCGTACTTGAATGTTTGCTATGATTTTAAGACTCTAGAAATCCGTGTCTCTTTATTCTAAGCTATACTTTCCTGTTTATTGCATAGTTTTCATCAATGTTTTTTATGGGATTGCTGAGTTTTCTGAAGATTTGGTTAATATTAGTTGAAGCGTTCCAGATTCAGTAACTGCGGTAGCTACCTAAGAAATGTAGCTACGTGTTTTATTATATAAAATGTTTGTATATCTAGTAAATGTGATGAAGGTAGTAACTGCATGTTGCAGTTCATATGTTGTTGGTTAAAATCTTTTTATTTCTAGTTATTACTTGTTTGCTATCTTGTGCTGGTTTAAGTATCTACATGACAATCTGTGGTCAAACTCTCATGAAAAACGGTGCATTATGTGAAGTTGTTTATTTAAATGTTTCTACCATCTACAGCAATTTAACTAAGGTATTTTATGGCCTTGAATAATTTATGGCCTAAATAATGAAGAGAAGGCCAATAAAATGGTCCGTTAAATTTAGCTGAAGATTTCAGAAATCTTGAAATATTGCTTCTCAATTCATATTTAAATTGAGTCTAAAGATATCAGAAATGTTGAATTATTGCTTTTTCAATATGAATTTAAATTTGCTGTTTAAAGATATAAAATTTTGAATCATTTTGAATCATGCGTATTTCAATTTACTGTCGATAGATATCAGAAATCTTGAATTACTTTATCTCAGTTTATCTTTCGACTTGGTGGTAAAAGTAACATAATACTACAGGGCGAAGCCTAAGAAACACCTATTGTGACCACTGAAAGTTGATGGAACTTATGAGACAAGTTTAATATGACAGCAAAAGTCACGATTATAAAAAATTGCTAATAAAGCATCTACAACAAATTGAATTTGAAACTCTGTCATTGGAAATGCGATTTCTCTGAACCATTAGGAAGCTTTTCTCCGGGTATAAAACGTAACAAAATTTCATATCAACTTGAAAATCTCATAAGGAAAAATATCATTCGTTTCTTCGTTAGCTATAGACTAACAATTACCAATGTTTCTTATGTTGCTGTACGTTGAGATCATGGCTGATAGATTGCTATTATTGGAGGAAATTCAATGATGTAGCTAAATCCGGTTGGTGAATTATGCATGGAATTTTTGACACGAGTTCTGTTGCTTGAAAATTTTATTGAAGTAAACATTCATGATAATTTGAGGTCAACTCCGAGGAGGAGATAGAAAGGTTAGGACAATTGAGAGGTTGGGACAATTTCTTCACAGATTCAGTTGCGTAACGTCCACGGTCTATGACCTTCTCGAAGCTTTGCTGTCTTTTAAGGCCCAAACATGCAGGTTCTTTAACAGCATTATGTACAGTAGCGAGCGAAAATCCGTTTATGATTTAAAACTAAGTGAAATCTTCAATGTCCATTTTCCGCTCTATATTTGAACTTTATCGGAAATTTGATTCATATTACCCATTAAGAGGCGTTGTCCACACATAGGCCTAGTACGGTAAGAAATTTCTATAAGAAGTTGACTTCCACGTGGGGAAAATCGAATTACTTTTTCCGCTTACAGACTAACCGTAAACAAATTTTTGCTTGCTGCTCTACCTAGGGTAGGGATAGAAAAATCGCGCATGGTATGTTAACGAAAAGCAATCTAGCATTGTTCGATTGCTAGTATTAGATTAGTGAATTATTTTTAGCTGCGTTTTTCTGTCTCTACATGACTGCTTGCAACTTGAAGTTGTTAATTCAAATTCTTGCAAGTTGAAAGGTCCAGCAAAAAATGTTGATTCCGTTTTTAGATTGTCTAAGTTAACTAATTTGGGTTTGCTGCTGAACAACATAGACAATGGTTCGTCTTCCGGGCTTACTTTCTGCAGGGAAGCGCTACGATAACCCTCGTCTTATAAACCCTTTCCCGTTCAGAGGGGCTCTCTCGAGTCCCTCCGGCAGTAGACTGAATAAAATCAGAAACTGTCTACTTTCCTTTACAAAATTTTGAACCATTCCTGGATGATTCTATTGCAATTGAACGCCGTCCCGGTGATAATCCAACCTCTCGCCGCCCCTTAATGTGGGATTGGTCTGTCGGCCTAGAACTTATTTCCTCCTGACGGCTAAGTGTTGGTATGTGTGTGAGTGCTTGAGAGGAGTGTGAGGTGCAACTCGCCATTTGACTTTCTGAGGGATTCGACCTTGCGTCTATGTCCGTTTTCTTAGGTTTCTGTGAAATGAAATTCATTCAAGACTAGTCAGGAACTGTGTAGCTATTATGAATCGAAACATCTTGCTATAACTAATTTATTATGTTTTATAAGGTACTAATGCGCTTTCTTTTATGTAACCCACTTGGAATGTTTTTAGTACACGGTTTGAGTTTCGATTCACATGCTCATATTTTATGATCAGTCACTTATAACTAGAAATATTCTTCCGGTAGCGCCAAACTGATTATCGATGCTCTCATGTATTTCATTGTACCACATCATTGTACTTCAACTTCTTGTGGGTTTAGACTCCCGGCTATTGAGGGTTTAGACTCCCGCTTATTGAGAGTTTAGACTCCCGCTCATTGAGGGTTTGGGCTCTAACAAAGGTGAGTGTAAGTTGAAGATGTGTGCAAACAGCTGTTGGGTAATAATATTAGTTTGAGGTGAAACGAAGGTAGCTACTTTTAAATTGTTAACTAATGGGCAAATTGCGCCTCCTCTTCTTAATTGTAACATAGCTAGCTCTAGGGAAATTTAATTGGTTGTGAATAGATCTCACATGGTTGCAATCTTGACGCATTTTTGTGATATTATTTACTCAAGCTATTCTGTTGGCGGAGTTCTAATTGCCTACCGATGTGCGATTTGACTGTTCGAACGTTATTTTCCTTGTCCTTGCGGGGACTCGAATCTTGGATCGTCAGATCAACACCCCAGCACTGAGCCTCAGGTAGCTCTCGGCTTGAGGTCGCGGTATACCAGGCCGTCTCTACAGACATCACCGCGAACATGACTGCTTTCTCGCACACTCAGTCGGATATCCTCTTTCGAGCAATTTTTGAACTATTCACGCTGTATCATGGCTACGCACAGTAGCGAAATAAAATTCGTTTATGATTGATAATTGAGAAAAAAATCAATGTTTATCTTCCGCAAGATTTATTAACTCATCTGAAATTAAATTAGATATTATTTATTAAGAGACTTTGTCCAGTTATAATATCATCATAATTATCTAAACAAAGTTAAATTTCCCGTGGGAAAAGACTGTGGACGGAGCGGTGAGACAGTGGACGGAGCTTTGAGACAGGGGACGGAGCGGTGAGACAGAAAAGCGTGTATTTTCGGTTGCACACTAACCATAAAAAAATTGCTACTGTCTTGCATGGTAAAGTTACGCGGAATAACAATAAATGCAGACTCAGTCAAACCTGGAAAGGTTTCGAATTGAAAGAAGTACTTCAACTGTCTGCGCGAGAGAGTATATTGCCTACGCCGACACACGCAGAGACTGCCAGGCCTTAAAGAAAGTTCGATTCTTGTCAATGATGAAAAAATTGAAGATTCTATTTTATCAAATACCATCTTCTGTCTAACGATTCAATTTTTGTAGATTTTACTGATTGTTTGTTACCTTGTGTAAAGTTTATGTTAAACATACGATTCTCAAGTAATGGATTGCCTCTTGGTTATTTCATGTGGCATTTTAAGTGATATGTTTTTATGAGAAAAGTTTATTATGGTTAGTTATTTAGGGCAATGTGTACATGATGCTGATGATCGATATCGCTATAATTTGTTTATTGTTATGACAAAGAATTTTAATTTTGCAGGTTCAAAATTAACAAAACTTATCTGCCAAACACTTCAATGCGTCTCTATGTTGCGAGTCCTTCAATAAAAATTGGTTGGACTAATTTATTTGTTACCTATTAGTTCAGTATTAGTCCTAAGGTTTAATTTTTTACTATTTTGCCATAATTACCAGCTAATTTTTTTTTCTCTGAGCGACAACTTCTCTCACAAGATGCCTGCGCAAGAGCTGTCATCACTAGTACTGTCTTTCCTCCCTTCTCTGATCTAAACCTCTATTTTTGAAATAAGAAGGCTTCCCCGGGCACTCGCTTCTACTCTGCAGGGATATAATTGTACTTATATTCAGTCACTTGTCTGTAGCTATGATATTCTGGGGCTGGTAACCAATAATGTATGGTGGTGGTGGTATCTTTTGTTTCAGAAATGTAACTGATCCTGGGTAATAAAAACACTTAAAAATGTAAACACTTGGTATTTCCTGAACTACTTCACTACTGATGGTATTTCTTCACTACCTTCTTATTTCTCACTATGTGATATTACTAAACGAGGTTTTATTGCTCTGCTTTAAGTATGACGGCACTTTCAATGATGGGAGATCTGAGGTGGTCTGGCATATCGAGTACGAAACTTTTATTTTTTATAGCTGATGAATTTGGAAACCGATTAAGTCGCTTTGCAAGTTCCATGGCCAAATAGCTAACAACAACGTAACAGCTGTTGCAGTTATAATGACGTGTATATGAAGCGGTCGTAATGTCGATCGCCTTTAATACGTCATAGTGACTGCTATACTCCAACAGCAGTTGCCGCCGCAATGACGTCTATATGAAGCAATCGTACGGTCCATGGTCTCTCTAATACGTCATAGTGACTGCCATACTCGAACAGCTGTTGCCGCCGCAATGACGTTTAAATGATCAATCGTACGGTCCATGGTCTCTCTAATACGTCATAGTGACTGCCATACTCGAACAGCTGTTGCCGCTGCAATGACGTTTATATGAAACAATCGTACGGTCCATGGTCTCTCTAATACGTCATAGTGACTGCTATACTCCAACAGCTGTTGCCGTCGCAATGACGTTTAAATGAAACAATCGTACGGTCCATGGTCTCTATGCCACAGTGGCTGCCACACTCCGCAGTGTGGCTCTAGTATTTTTAATGATGTTTTTTATTGTTGCCATAGCTCCTATTCCCACTCTTGCCATGTACAGATTATCATTAGTAGTGTATAAGGTAGAATTGTGACGACACCCCTACAGGAAACTCCCGGCAATTAGATTTTTTTCTGCGAATGCTCCGAATTTTTAAAACTCCGACTTGCACAAACTTTAAAATGTTTGAGAATTCTAAGTGAAACCTCTGAATTAACATAATGAAAAAGTCGAACATGGCTGCATGTTTGCCGGCTACAATGCAGCGAGTTCAACGATCGTTTCTGGCATTAAATTTGTTGTCACCGATTGAAACTCATTCAAATTTAATGATTAGGGGCCTGAACGTGATTCCTTGAATTCAGTTAAGACTTTCTCTCGATGGTCTGCCCAAAGATGAATATTAAAGAACAATTCCTGAACGAATTTGAGTTCCTTTTTCGATTTGCACTTACGGTTTAATTATTTAATTTTTTTTTGGCCGAAGACCTGGGATTCTCTGGTCTGCTCTGTCGACGAAAGATGAGCGTGACTTTTCAGATTTTTAGAAAAGTTGTTTGATAAGAAGGTCGGTTTATCGAGAGTGTTCTTTACCTAGGTATATTAATGTATATTACGTTTAAGTGTGAGTGTGCGAGGGGTGTTAGGTATGTGCGCCTTGCCGTCTGCTACGCTTCCTTCCAAGGAGATATGGCCTAGTGTTTGTATCTGCATATTTTTGTCCTTGACTGCCAGTAACTGGGCAGTCTTTGACTCACTATTAGATGCAGAGTAGGGAACCGACCATTACTCAAGTTGGTTAGGCGCCGCGAGTTGATCTTTATCTGAAATTGAAAAAGTGTCTTTGTAATCGATGAGTTTTGGAGCAAATCATAACTTACATGAAGTTTACTACTAATGTGGAGTTGACTTCTGATGCTTAGCTGACTTCTAACATGAAGTCGTCTTCTAACATGAAGTCGTCTTCTAACATGAAATTGGCTTCTAACATAGAGTTGTCTTTTAATATGGAGTTGACTTCTAACATGGAGTCGACTTTTGATGCCAAGTTGATTCCTAACATGGAGTTGTCTTTTACATGGAGTTGACTTCTAACATGGAGTTGACTTCTAACATGGAGTTGATTTCTAACATGGAGTTGACTTCTAACTTTGTTGTTGACGTTTATTGACAAGTTCCATTCGGTAATAGTTTGAAAACACCAACCAATGTTATTTTTTCGTGCTATATTTTATTAACATTTTTATAGACGGATGAAGTCAGTGTCTGAGTAGCGTGCCATAAATAGTGTAACTCTTGCCATGACAGGGAATGTGAATTTGCAAAAGACAGGGCAGCATGTTCATTTGTTGTGATTTCTTAGTTTTCTATGTACGGCAGCGTGTTCATTTGTTATGATTTCTTAGTTTTCTATGCACCTTTAAGCTTTGGTGGCTATCTAGCTTTGTCTTTTGAAAACATTGTGATTCTAATTTATCAGTCAATTTGTTTGGTCGAGTGAACATACAGATCTATTTTCCGCAATTGTGGTGTTCCAAAAGAACGTATATGTAACGTGTAATGACATTCGTGTCAACTTAAGTTAGCTAACTTGTGTACGTGTAATAGGAATGATAATCATACTTCATGACATCAATGTGAGCTTTTTTGTACGTAGATAAATAGAGGTACCTAATTTAAATGCAAGCATGCCTGAAAATATTTTTTTTGTATACAATTCGTCGATCCTTTTACCTTGGATTTTTATATATTATGTATTATAATCTATATAGCTATGTGTAATTGGTAATGTAGAATAATTTTGACACATGTTTATTACAAAGTGGATAGGAAATAAAGACAGTATTGTTTGTTGTTAGCCAGTTTATGCTTTCTGGGTATTGTTATAGGGTTTTGGCAGTTTTAGTGAAAGCCAGTGTATTGGGTCAAAGCTCTAAGTTGTTAGAAACAAAGACGATGAGCGGAGTCGGCAGTTGTCATTTGTTGTTTGTGGATGATGCGTCACTTGTGGCAGATTTGGAGGAGAACTTTTGTTGCCTATTGTCGGAGTTTGGTAAAGTGTGCGAGAATAGAAAGCTGCAAGTAAAAGCAGGTGAGTGTAAAGTCATGAGATGTTCAATGAAAGACAATGCGAGCGTAATCAGCGTACGCTTAAATAGAGTTATTGAAGGCAATTCAGTGCTTTAAAGGTGCACTAGACTTCGACATTTTCACCACTCCGTTCTGCTAAGTTAGTGTTAAACAATCTTTTGATACTTTTTCAGAAAGCCCTCTGTAGAAAAAATGATTGAAAAATATCCGAAGGAACCTCATTTTCTCGACCATGAAGAATTTAGTCAATTTGCCACGCAGACGCGTTCAAGTTTAACAGCTGAATGCGGCCGCTGATCCATGTAATTTAACGATTACGTGAATGAGCAAAACTATTGTTCTAGAACGTGTTCACGCAAGCAACAATGGCAATATGTTCTTCAAAACGCTCGTCATTCGTGCGTATTTCTTCAGATGGTAATTGTTAATACGCTCCAGAAATTATATTACTCTTCTGACGTTTTAAATGACTGCCATGTTATTAAATGCACCCTATTCCACTGATGTAAAAAGTAAACAGAATTTCGATGGCGTGAACCCTAGTGCACCTTCAACTAGCTGGGCTCTCACGTTCAAAAAATTGGGGTAGTGGTTACTGAGGTGAAATCTACAGTGAAGTAAGTGTACAAGGTTGTTTGCACTGCAGAGTTTATTGAACTGTAGGACATTATGTTTGGAAGCAAATAGAGGGTTGTTTGAAAGAGTAGTTGTCCCATGCTCCACGGGGTCGAGACGTGCTAGAGTGGCAGGGAGAGGGGGGTTGAATGTTTTCGAGGTGAAATGTTTAAGAAGTATGTAAGAAGTGACGCTGAGCGAATTAGAAAGGACGGTGAGGAAATTGGAGGAGAGTTGATTCACGTGTTCTAAGTAGGTTGGGACACACCGTGAGTGTGGATGAAAAGAGATTGGTGAGTAGAGTGATGAAAGTGGAGGTGAGTGGGCATAGGCCTAAAGGAAGACCGAAATTTCGACGAATGGACGTCATGAAGCGAGCTTCAGGAAGTAGAGACATCAGTGTTGAGGTAGCGGGAGAGCGTGCATGGACCAGTTTGACGCAACCATGAGGCACTCTCCTGCCCGTGTCGTCTCGTTGAGAAACGGGATGGGGAGGGCTCGGCAATTATGACGCATCATGGGAATTCCAGTGAAATCTATCTGGTCCAGCTACGACACTGATCTCGGAGCTCAATCCTGACCCGAATTGTATGTTGCGCCACGTATCCAAAAAATATATATATTTATTCATTTTGATTTTTATGTTTTTATTATTGGATTTAACTGTTGTTTTTTGCTCCAGTGCTTGAAAATGATGGCGCTGCACTGGTGAGCTCACTAAGGCTGACGTCACAGCTTGAGATTGAGGTCGGCCTCCCTTAATCTAATCTACCTAAAATTGAGTGTAGGTTTTGATAAATTTATCTAACTTCGATTTTGAAAAATTTGTTTCCAATCCGTACCTGTACAGGTCTTTAGACTTTACCTCATATTGTGATTATTTTCCTTGGTTGTGATACTAGGGTTAGTGTTTTTTTTTTGTTGATGATATTCTTGGGGCCATTGGCGCTGGCGTTTGAAATATCGTGTTGCATGAAGTCAATGATACGTCCATTGTTGAACTGATTATTTGAACCTCATTAGAAATGGTTGGAAGTTCTTGAGAGACCTGTTTGTTTCCGGGAACCAGACAATATTGATGAGACAAGACTGTTCAGCAGTGGACCTGCAGCAATCCGCCTCAGATATAACCAAACCATGATGAATTTTCAGTTGCATTTTTTATCTCATTTTACACTCGATGGACGTCATTCATTTTTTTTCGTAGTACTTCGAAGTATCATTGATCCCACAGACTTCCTTCCGTGTAATACGATCATTTTAATTGCCTGCTTTGGTGTTGTTGGACTCAGATTAATTCGTGTATGTACCCATGGTCTAGAATAGAGCATCCACCGTCATTGGTATGAAAATAAGGGCATTTTCGGTCATGAGTTTGATTACCCTGTTGAACTGTCTCTTAATATCTCGGTAATTATCATGTTTAGACCGCTCTCAATATCTAGTTGAAGGTGTGCACGTTGAGAACTTCGTTGTCATACGCCGTTAAATCAACCACAGAAAACTCTCAACGAGCTTTGTCTAAGTGAATGCAAACCTTCTTTGTGGAGCTCCGCCCATTGTCTCCGGTATAGGATTAAAAGAGCCCTGCTAAAAGTCAGGAGTCTAATGATGATCATGAACAAATTCCAACAGCGTGAGGACAGGACAGCAGCCCCTGTGGCATATTTACAATAATAATCCCAAAGGCAACTAAATTATTTAAAATCCTCCAAAACATTCATTCCGCCGAACAACCCAATCTCGACGACAGTTAGTGTGGACGAATGCTAATTCATTTTATGGATCATTAACACTTGAAATTTATTCTGTCAATGGCTCTACTAATTATCTCTGCCCTTCTTTCATTTTGATCATCTTTTTATTTGTCATATAATTATGTTCCGTTAGACGCCCGCAGGAGCCCCAGGTTTGATGCGGCGTGTTAGTCAAGTTCAACCTACGGAGGAAGAATTTCACACTCTCCAGGACTTATGATAGATGTCTGAGCACAGCTATGCGTTTCTGTGACTAAGTGGTGAAGTAATATTGACGTTAATTTTAGAGTGTGAAAGTCTTCCTTGGCATGCCATGAAACGGCGCGTGGAAGGGACGAAGCGCCAGCCCCGTCGACGTGGCTGGTGATTTGTCGAGACGGATTGAGACGAGGTGACGCAGGAAACTCGTGGTGTTTGGGGGATCCTCGGGACTTTGAGGATCCTTCTGGCACCCTCTTAAGAATCTTGGCACTCCTTAAGGTCCTTTGGGACCCGGGAACCTCTGCCCCTCCTCCCAATGCTGTAAAAGCCACCCATTAAAACAATGAGTATATGCAATGCTTGAGTAGGAGACGACGATGCAGTGGGCTTTGCAGCGGTGCTCTCCGGGCGCATCGTCACAAAGAAACTCCCGCCATCAGCGTCAGTTTTCACTGCTGAACTAACGGCCATTGCCGATGCCCTTTTGGCGGCTGATACTCTTCCAGATGCCAAAATCTCAATCTTAAGTGACTCGCTCAGTGCGCTTCAGACCCAATAGATCTTCAACAATTGCCGCACTGTCGTTTCAGCAATCTTGCGCTGGCTTTTGCGATTGTCCTACAGAAACAAGAACGTTCGTTTGTGCTGGGTTCCGAGCCCTTGTCTGGTGGTGGGAAATGAGCGGGTGGACGGAGCGGCGCGAAGAGCTGTAGCAGCGCCTGGCCCAGCAGAACAGCGTCCACTCCCATATAAAGACTTTTACCCAGCGGTAAAAAGAGCTGTGCGAAATAAATGGAACATTGAATGGACTGATGTTCCTATGAGTGATAAATTGCGTTCTGTTTAAGACACACCTATACCCTGGGTCTCATCAAGCTGCCGATCTCGATGGACTGAGGTAACTCTATGCCGATTGAGAATAGGACACAGCAGACTAACGCACAGACGCCTAATGGAGGCGTCGCCACCTCCTTACTGCATGGACTGACTAGTCCCTCTTACAATAGCCCATGTTTTGGTAGAGTGCACCACATGGGCGGAATGTCGACGCACATACTTCCCCAGAAGCCGGTTCCTGGACCTTCCTAATATACTCCGCCTAATGCTTACTGAGTTCCCTCAGAGACAATTCAGTGCGGAACCGCCCTCGGCCACCTTCAAGAAACCGGCCTCCTAACTGAAATCTGATCTGTTGTGAATTGATCACACTTAATCTTACCGATAAACTCCTCCATCCCGGGGGCTCCATGAGGCCCAAATCAAATCCATCCCGGAGGACCACCGTTTTCTCTGCTCACTTTGAGTAGGACACATTTGTGACCTCTCCATATCCCCACAAACAGAAGTGACCTAATCATGCCGTGAGTCGAAACAATTCCGGAGACTGAGGATGATTTGTCGATGACTTGATGCAGCGCTGGCTGCTGGTTTGACGTTCGGGGCTAGAAGGACATTGACTCCAGTGCACTAGAAAGCCTCGACACTCTAATCTAATCTTGAGTAGGGAAATTATTTTTTCCGGTCCACAATATGCTTGTGCAGATAGGGCGAGGTGAGGAGATGAGTTGATACAAATCGACACGGCCAGGCGACGAGTCGAGGCAAGCCTTGGGGTGGATGAATGATTATTAATTTTATAGATAATTAACACTTTATTTTAGTATTTCTTATCTCGTGGGCTCTATTATTTATCTGTGCTCTTTTTTCATGGTGATGAATTTTGCACTAACTTTGTCGTTGGGGATGGAAGCAAAGAGAGGGCTGTATGAGGGTGTTGTTGTCCCAACTGTGCTTTACGGAGCTGAGGCTTGGGAGGTGAGAGCAGAGGAGAGAAGAAGGTTGAATGTATTCGAGATCAAATGTTTGAGGAGCATGGCTGGAGTAACGCTGAGAGACCGGATCACCAACGACGTGGTTCGAAACAGAACAGGGATGGTGAAGAAGTTGGAGGACAGAGTGGATTCGCGTGTTCTGAGATGGTTCGGGCACATGGAGAGGATGGATGAAGGGAGATTGGTGAAAAGGGTGATGAATGCTGAGGCGAGTGGTGGCAGGCCTAGAGGTAAATCGAAGTTTGGGTGGATGGATGGTCTGAAGCAGGCGTTGGGAAGGAGAGACATGAATGTGGAGGTGGCGAGAGAGCGTGCAATGAACAGGCGTGAGTGGAGAATGGTTGTGAATGGTTGATTGTGACGCTGCTCTGATGTGTTTTCCCACCCTTGGCGCCCCGCTGTCGGGATGGTCGTGGGTGAGGGGGGGCCTGGTCATTATGACGCGGTGGGTGTAAACCAGTGAAAACTGTCGGGCCCTGCTGCTGATGACGGATCCTCGGACTGCACTTGTGACCCAGAGTGTATGTTGACGTAGTACCGGCCGGACCCTTGAGCACAAAAGGGCTAAGTTGTGTGAGTGTGAGCGTATGCGGGTGTGAGGTGCGCCTTGCCGTCGGCCACCCCCCTTTCTGGGGGATGCGGCCTGGTGTCCGTATCTGTATGATATAATAACTTTTGTTATATAAATTCTCTCGATAAAAAGCTATTTCTCTGTAATGAGTAAAAGCCATAGTGTAGCAGGCGCTTTTGCTTTTTCTTCGAATGAATCTTGAAGAGGAAACATTACAGAGACGTATTCACTAGAGAATCTTGATAACATTCGTCGAACGTAGTTTTCGACCGATTTAGACCTTCGTGTCTTTTCATCTTACTTGAAACTTTTATGTTGCTTGACTGTCCCCGAGGTTTTGTTTATACTAATAATCTTGCTGCCAGCGCTAAATGCCGGCTAGGTGCAGTTTGGCGTCACCTGCCCCCGGGCGGGCTAGTCCGGCTAAACCCCCAACCCCCTCCTTACCTATATAAGCGAGCTCTACCCTGCCCCATCATTCATGAGAGCTAGCAAAGCTGCTTCCCGTAAGAAAACGGTAGTGTGTGAAGAAAGCAGGGGGAGGAGGAGGCACCCTATGGCTCTTACTCATTACAGAGAAATAGCTTTTTTTCGTGAGAATTGAGATAACAAAAGTTTTCTCTTCCACTCGTAAGAGCCATAGTGTTGCATAGATAATACCATCATGTAGCGCAAGCTGGCGGGTGTCAGAAGAGCACAAAAAGTGGATGGATCGGCTGCGTCTTAAACTGAGTGTTCCCAATGAAGCGCTTGCCGTGTAAGTGGATGATAACACGTTAGTATAAATGTTGGTAATACTGTATTTATTTGCGAATGCAAGAATAGCCAAGAACAGGAAAATCAGCCCTAGCGGCAAACTATTATGCGGGCCCTGATTAAGAGGGCCCAAATAATCTTTAAGTATAGGCGAATGCAAATATGGCGTTGTGGCAACGGCAGTAAACATACCTGCTCAAAGCGGCCAAATGATAATATGCAGGCCGTGAGCATGAGCAACAAAAAAGCAGTTACGCAACCAATACATATGGCTCTCTAGTGAGGGTGGATAAACCGTCCAGTAGTGGGGAATATAATCCTAAATATACCAGTATCAACGATGTGTGCCATGGTTCGCTCCTATGGTAACTGAGTGGCACAAGGAAATACATATTTTGTAGCCGGGGCATTAGAATCTTGCTACCGTATCCACCGCATGTCGTAGAAGGCGACTAAAAGGGCGCCCCGTAGCCGGGAGTAGAATCGTGCTACCGTAACCCCTGCGTGTCGTATAGGGGCGGAGCGAAGGGGCTAAGAATTTCGTTCTCCGTGGAACCCTTCCTCAAAGACGCCAAGACAAGCGGGGGGAGGAGAGGCACACGTCTCTCCGAACCCTATTGTTAGGGTCGCTGAATGTGCGTGTCTGTAGTACGAATAATGTAAAGAGGAGGGAGATGTTTGTGAATAGGAAGTTTGATGTGTTGGCGCTGAGTGAGACGAAATTGAAAGGTATGGGAGAATGTGATTTTGGTGTGGTAAGTGAAAGAAGGTCTGGTGTGGAGGAAGGTTGGGCACGAGAAGGTGTGGTTTTGATATTGAGTGATCGGTTGACTAGTACGTTACCGAGTGGAAGGAAGTGTCCTCAAGATTGATGTGGGTATTTGTGTGTGCTTACGGACCTGGCAGCGAGAGGAGTGAAGAGGAGAGGAAGCAATTCTGGACTGACTTGAGTGTATTGAGAGTTTTGGAAGTCATTTCAATGTAGTTGTACTGGGTGACCTTGATGCGAAAGTTGGAGATGTAGTGGTGGATAATGTGATTAGAAGGTATTTCGTTCCCGGTAGAAATGACAGTGGAGAAAAATTGATGGATCTGTGTATGGAGCAGGAGTCAGTGGTCGGGAACAGTTTGTTCAGGGAGCGAGATATCCACAAGTACACATGGGTAAGGATGGCCCATGGTGCATTGGTGGAGAGAACACAGATGGATTTTGTGCTGATATCGAGGAGAGTGGTGGGGAGGCTGTTGGATGTGCGGGTATTGAGAGGGGAGGGTGGAGGAGTGTCTGACAATCTGCTGGTGGAAGGCAGATTAACAGTGGAGCAGAAGTGGAAGGGCAACAAACGAGTGGGAGGAGGAAGAGAGGTAGTGAAAGTGAGTGGACTGAATGTGGAAAGTAGAGCCGAGGAGTTCCAGCAGGCGTTGAAGGAAGAAAATGACAACGTGAGAGAACAGTTCCTCGGTACATTCGTGACCCAGAGTGTAAGTTGAGGGGCTACCGGCCGGACCCTTTAGCACAAAAGGGCTAAGTTGTGTGAATGTGAGCGTGTGAGGTGCGCCTTGCCGTCGGCCACCCCCCTTTCTGGGGGATGCGGCCTAGTGTCTGTATCTGAGAGAACAGGATCTGAGAGATGTGGAGGAAGAATGGGAGACGATAAGAGATGCGTTGCTGAGATGTGCGAAGGTGTGTGGTGCGCGCCGTGTGGGTGGGTGCAGAAGGAAAGGTTACGAGTGGTGGAACGAGAAATCCAAACTGGCTGTGGCACGGAAAAGATGTGCGTTTGAGGAGTGTTTGCAGGTGAAGTCGGAGGTGGCTTGTGAAAGGTACAAAGAGAGGAGAAAGGAGGTGAAGCGGGTGGTGAGGAGAGCCAAAAGGGACGCTGATGCCAGGTGGGGCAGACGGTTGTGCCAGAATTTTGAGGAGAACAAAGAGATGTTATGGAAAGAGGTGGAGAGGGTGAGAAAGGGAGAGACCGGGAAGGAGGAAGTGGTGAAAGATGAAAACGGCCAGTTGTTGTTGGAAAGTGGTAATGTACGGAAGAGGTGGGCCGAGTATTTTTATGAGTTGTTGAATGTCGAGGATGACAGAGAGGCTGACATTGTTGCTGTGGGTGGTGGTGCTCGGATGCCAGTTTTGGGAGAGAGACTTACTGCGGACATTACCAGGGAAGAGGTAC
>SDVV010002760.1:0-22408 GCA_016164225.1 Gammarus roeselii
ACACATACACACACACGTACACACACACGTACACACACGTACACACACACGTACACACACACGTACACACACGTACACACACACGTACACACACACGTACACACACACGTACACACACATACATACATACACACACATACACACACACATACATACATACATACATACACACATACATACATACACACATACATACACACATACATACACACACAAACATACACACATACATACACACATACACACATACACACATACATACACACATACACACATACACATACATACACACATATTCATACATACATAGTGAAATGGAGGAAAAAAAAATTGCGGAAATTTGTCTCAGCTCCGTTGTAATTCAGATAGTTCAAATCTGAATGTACCATGATATGTGCCTCATACAGTAGTATAAACCATGTGAAGGTTTCTCATCCATCTTGTTTATTGAATATACTGTTTTGATTGTAATGGTGTTTTGTTTTTTACCCCTAAATGGGGCAAGAAAAGTTTTTCATTGGGGCAAAAATTAATACCCCCCTCCCAAAAATCAGAAACTATCAATCATATTGAAAAATGCAAGGCATGACATGTTTCTGAATTTCCTATGTCTGTCTTATTACAATATTGGATTAAAATATTGATTCCCCTAGTAACAACTAATTTTTGAAAATAGTAAGAAAAATTAGGCAGCAAATTATCAGGAAGTTTTTCTAGCCTAAAAATTCAAAAAGTATTACTTGTATAGAAAATAGCTGAGCATGGCATATTTCTGCATCATACATAAATGTCCTGTCAAAATATGGGTTTTAATTTATATTATTAAAGTCACAATGATTTTCTAGAGTTATCAAGTTATTCTTCCCCATAATTATTGATTTGCTGTAACATTTATTGAAGGAAAACAGAGAGGGTTAGGAGGTTTGGGTTCACATATGTTATAAAACACTAAGAACTGCACCCCTCTGATTTTTTATTTTCCTGCAACTCTTTCCATACATGATTTACATCAAATTAAAACCAAATTTTCAGAATTTTGAACCAAATTTTTCTGGTGCTTTTCCAGTCATCTCTAGAAAAAAAAATTGCATGAAAAGTTGAACAAAGATTTGAAAACACTTCAAACAGATATTGAACTAGACAATATTATCAATCTCACCATGCTAAGAAATTCTGATAAATGCTAATACTGGCTTTGGGGGGGGGGGGGATTACTTCTACCCCCATCTTGAGGGAGATTTTTGGCTCCCCCAATTGACTAGCATCGAATGGGGTGACTCCCCGCGGTGAGAAACACGGGGGACTGCCCGCACCCCCCTTTTGGGCACCAAGATGTTGGAAATGTGGTCACCGTTGCACTACAGAGCTTAAAAGAGCAGGTCCTTGTTAGTAAGTATCAGCTACTTATAGAAATTTGATCGGGTCTCTGATAATAATGGTTCGGAAAAATCAACGTTCCGCAAACTTTATTGCTGTGTCTTGAGTTCCCATTAGATTAGAACCAAATTTGGTGGCAATACTCAGAATATGATGTAGTTCATTGCGTAGGAAGGATCTTGGAAAGAAATGTAAACTTTTGTATATATAAATGCAATAAGTTTGCTATAGAATTGACAAAATACATTCTGACATGTTTTTCAATCAATTAATAAAAAGATAGTTTTTTCGTAATATTTACTCATATTGCCGATACTTTAGGGTCATAATTAGTTTAGGATGTGGAGAAATGACTTCCAGTAAAGTTAGATATCAATTATTGAAGAAAAACTTCGTTTCCCGCGGCAAAATCGGGAAAAAACAATCCTTTGACAGTCAGGTATATGACGTCAGCAAAAGACTAGCATCAAAAACACCTGTCACAGACGGTATATTCTACTTCACATTTTATTTTAAGCAACTGATATATACTAATATAGGCATGCTCTTTCGATTGGTTCTCTCAAACTTTTGATTCGCGTTTCAATAATTGATAAATGGGGGGTGCGAGAAGTCACCCCGTTTGGTGCGGGAAGTCACCCCCGATTGGGGGCCATAGATGACCGCACAGTTTTTCGTAAATAACTCATTTTTGGTTGATGATAGAATGCTGAAACTTACGGTGCTTTATGATCATTATAGTAGCTATACACACTGTAAATAGGAAGTTTCTCAGCCGCATACTTTTTGAGTCATTTCAAAGTAGGCGCAGAATGTGGGGTTAGCTCGGTCAACGCTATATAGTAATATAGGCATACTTGTTCTATTGGTACTCTCAAACTTTCAAATTGCATTTCAATTAGCTATTGATATATGGGGGAGCAAGGAATTGCCCCTCCCCCTTCAGTGCAAGGAATCCCTTTGTTTGGTGCGGGGAATTGCCCCCAATAAGGAAGGGGCTATAGCTCACAGCACGGTTTTTTGTAAAAAAAATTTGTTAGATAGAATGTTGAAACTTATGGTGATTCATGGTCATAATAGTAGTTATACACACCCTAAATACAAGTTTCTAGGCCTCGTAAATTTTAGCCATTTCAGATAGCTTTGCGGAAAATGCGGGGAGTCACCCTGGTTGACGCTAGCTACAAACAGTGAGCGATGGCAAATGCCCACCCAAGCTGTTCAAGAGGGAAGGTTATAATAATAGCTCCACACACTGTATTTGTTCAAAAGTTAGGTACATTCTGGGTAATTTTAATGTATGCAAAAAAGGGTGGAATCACACCGGTTCAAACATTTTGCCAAAAATCTTACAAAATATCATCTGTTGCACATGGTGTAATACCAGCTCTCAAGAAAAATTAAATTAGCATGTGCACAATGGTAAAACAATCTATGAAAATATGATAAAATGAGTAGCCAACTGATTTTTTCATAAAAAATCAATTGTTGTAGCATGAATACTAACCTGAAAATAATACAGAGCAAAACATTGCATCCCAAGATATTTCATTCACTCAACTTGTCAAGCAGAGGCTTTCTTTAGTAATGCCATCAGATATGCTTTTGTACAAAAATCTGTCAATGTAATAGCTATAAGCTGAAGCTAGGTCATAGCAACATTAGCTAAGGTTCTTTTAAATGTCATGTGTGTCATGAGCAAACAATAAAATTTGCCAAATAATTTGAAAAGCTTGTTATAGCTTGCTCTCAAAATAGTTAGCAGTTAAGGCAGCACTTTATCAGTAGCTATAGAAATAACAGTTGTATAGTGACCCTCCTGTCCCCAGTTTGCACAATTTGGCAGGCAGCGCAGGCAAACATTGATAAGAAATATGTGATGCGCACGTGAAATCTTGAGATGAAGCGCACGTGAAGACACCTTTCAAAATATCGCACGCGGAGACAGTACATGGAGCGTAAACAATTTTTCATAAATATTTGTTGTGCTAAAATGTCATGCACACATTTTCCTCCATAGCATATTAATTCAAGCTGACTCCAAGATTCCTAACCACTGCGCATCACCATCATTGAAGAACTACTAATCTCTGTGACCAAACGAACGAAAAACATATCGCATTTTTTTAGCGGAAGAATAAAGAATTGATGATTCACAACACTACGGGCAATATCAGTCAAGACAAAACGCATCAGCGTTTGGTATGAATGCACCCATAGCTAAACTGTAATATTGAATTACGCCCTGCATGGTTCAAACAACAATTCAACATTACTGCATTTTGACAATAGACGAAAACGAACACCAACGTCACACACGTTATGTAAACAAGTTTGCTGCAACATTCATCGAAAAGACAGCGGAGTGGAAGTGCAAAATTAGGCATTGTTAGTAATGGCAATTTTTAATAAGAACTGACAGGTATTGTTAATTATAATTTATACTTACCATAAGAAAGAGTATCATCTAAATGTTACATTCTGTTCTGTATGACGCTTGGTTGGTGAACGACACTTACGTCTGTGTGCGGTCATCTCAAACTCCAAACACATGTAATTCTGCAGTCTGTTTGGCGGCGCTCGCACCTCTAGCTCTCCGTTTTGTATATATATATATGTCAGTGTCTTTGACAGTGGCGCACGTAACTCTACAAAAATACTCTGCGAGCGCACGCAAAGGTCTAGATACGCCGATCTCAGCTTTTGAGGCGCACAGCTGGGTTGGTTCTTAATATTCGGCGATGAAAACGCAGGTAATGTTCTCAACCCCGTGCCCATTTGTGCCATCTGGTCCTGTTTTCCCTGAAGATGCTAAATGTGTCCAACAATTGTTGCCAAGTTTCCTCTTCTTTCCAATCTTCTGTAGACTGGTTCTTCATTAGTTCAAGAGAATCTTCATGTGTTTTCAATAAATTCAGGTATATCAAAGATATTTAGTGTCAACCAGGGTGACTCCCCGCATTTTCCGCACAGCATCTACCGGGTGACTCCCCACACTTTCCCCATACTTTGAAATAACTTGTATTTAGGGAGTGTATAGCTACTATTATGACCATGAAGCACCGTAAGTTTCAACATTCTATCATCAACCCAAAAAAAATTATTTACAAAAAACCATGCACCGAGCTATGGCCTGTAATTGGGGGTGACTCTCTGCACCCCGATATATCAATCATTGAAATGCAAATTAAAAGTAGCTTAAAATGAAATGTTACATATAATATTACATCTGACAGGTCATTATGATGCTGGTCTTTAGATGCAGTCATACTTGACTGTCAGAGGATTTTTTTTCCCCAAGGCACCACGGGAAACAAAGTTTTTCTTCTATAATTGCAATCTAACTTTACTGGAAGTCATTTCTCCACATCCTAAACTAATTATGACCCTAAAGTGCCAGTAAATAAGTGAATATTACAAAGAAAAATCTTTTAAATAATACGACAAAACAAGTATAACATGTATTTGTCAATTCTATAGCAAACTTATTGCATTAACATGAATACAGGTCATGCTAGGTAAGGTATTGTTATCTAGTTATGAAAATATGATTTAAAAAATATAGTTCTAAACATCGGGTCAATAAAAAATTAGTTACGAATTTTGAAATTAGCTGTGGTGTCATTATTGCAGGTCACTTACTTCCAGATGTCATTATACGTGCAAAAAATTACATTCAACCACTTTTCATTGACGAACAACGAATATTCATCAACAAAATAGGTGCGGGGAATCACCCCTCAATCAATTTTTCATCTGGGGCGATTCCCTTCAGTTGTATATTAGTCTATATCTACAAAAGATTACATTTCTTTCCAAAATCCTTCTTACAGACCAAGCTACCTCATTCCAATTATCATCACCAAACTTGGCTCCAATCTAATAGGAACTCTAGCCATAGCATCAAAGTTTGCGGAACGTTGATATTTTGGAACCAAAATTATCAGTGACCTGAAAAACATATCTTCACTTTGGCCGTTTTCCATAAATTCTGTGCGCGTATTGAATATCTATAAGTAGCTGATACTTACTAAAAAAAGACCTGCTTTTCCAAGCCCTGTTGTCAAACGGTGATATTTCTGACGTCTTGGTGCCCATATGGGGGGCGCGGGAAGTCACCCTATGTTGCCGACCGCAGGGAGACACACCGGTCGACTCTAACAAGTAAAAATGTATTTCTTCAATGCTATAGCAAATTAATTGCATTAATATGAATACAAGGCATGCTAAGTGAGTTATTGTAATCTTGATATGCAAATATCATTCAAAAAACTGTTCCTGGTTAGTAAACATAGGTTTACACTTAGGCTAGACTTGTCACCCTGAGTTATAATTATTGGATTATAACATTAGTTACGCATTTTGATATTAGCTGTGGTGTAAATATTTTGAGTCATATATTGGAATATATATTCCAAATCCATATATTGAAATTGGATTGTAGTACCTAGTTCAAAACTCATGTATAGCTGGGAACAAATTCATCCTTTTGCTCTGAAGAAAAAAAATCATTCAATGCTACAGGACCTTTCTCAGAAAGGATATTGTGAGAGGAGATGGATAAACTACTGGCAGCACTTGAGAAGAAGAAAAAAACCTTTGAGAGGCATATTCCAGATCAGGCAGTGCCTTGGCTATTATTCTTCATCTACTTGAATGGGTGTTGGTGTGTCTTCTACTTCTGACAGGGAGAAGGAAGATTGCTCTGAATAACAAATATTCTCAGTGTATAACTTCATAAATATCAATAAGTACAAATTTATTCAGCTGTGAAGTGCTTAAACGGATTTAAACTAGCAGAAACATCCAGAATCCTGAAATCATAATCATGAGATCCTAAAACTCAAGAGCTAAGTGTTTCTCATATAGCTAGGTATTTTGAAAAATTGTAAATATTAACTGGCTACCGTTTCATCATTTATATTAAAATGTATATATTGATTTGAATAAACAAAAATTTATTTGCAAGGAATTTCAGTTCACACTTCCACTGCAGAACTCTGAAATTCCATTGCAGCCCACCACCAATCAAAAAAAATATGCAGCATTTCCCATACGTGTGAAACGGATTTCCAAATAAGGCCAATTCGTTACGAGCCTCGCTTTGGATCTGAGAAATTTCAATTTCAGTTCAATATTATGGATTGAGATTCTATAATAAAATCCTTTCGGTAACAAAATCACATGATGGAAACAAAGAAAAAACGATATTTATGTATATTACAAAATATGCTGGTAATAAATTTTCCCACTGGAAGGAACAGAGCGGATATGGTCTTGAGACAGGACTTCTTATTGCAATGCAGAAATGCTTGGTCTACTGGTCAGAGAGGTCTAGCAAAAGTGCTTCAAATACATAACTTATCAGAATTCCACAATCTCCTCAAGTTCGTTGGCCACCCAACATGGCGACTGTTTAGAGTGGCTTTAAAATAATAATTACCCCACTTTTATATAAAATTACCCTGAAGCGACATGTGAGTGAAGCTACTTAACTTTTTCGATTGCTGTTCACATCGCGTATCCTTAAAACCTTTTTGGATCACTCCAGTGCTCTAAAAATTATCTGCAAATGACAATAAAAGTTCTATGGTCACAGGCAGTAGTGAAGTGAGCGTTTTTCTTGTTGGGTGGATTGACCAAGGTCAATTTGATCTGAGACCGGATGGGAGAGAGAGATGAATAGGACCTCAAGGTTGGTCAAAGCAGTGTGTACAAGTGATTTATGCTTCAAAAAGCTTAGAGAAGAGCAGAGCAGCAGCAGGATCATCAGTTAGGGTACTGAGATGAATGGAAAAGAGTCGATAATAAATGCCCCAAGGTACACAGGCTTGTCAAGAAACAGCAAAGCGCTATAGTGAACAAAAAGAAAAAAAAAATATTTTTCATCTAATGAACAATGAAGGCATCTTGGCGTCAGTCTGATGGATTTTGTGCAGAGCTTTATTCAAGAAAACCGTACCAAGTCAGACATTGGCAAAAATGTCTAAAAAGTGTGACTCTATTCTCTGTCAGGCACAAGGGCGCACCAGAGGTTTGAGTTTTACCCAGGATAGCAGAGATTTTACACCGGAGTTCGGACAAGAAGAAATGTAGATCACAAATACGAATAGCGGAGATTGCTGCTGTTTTAGAAACAGCGTCTACCGCCTCATTGCCAGAGATTCCACAGTGAAATGGTGTCTACTGTATGTATACATTGTGTAGTGGGATAAGCGATGATTAAGATAAATTATATGAATAATGAAACAATGTTAAGAAGACTTGAAGGAAGACAAAAGAAAAATGGAGAACAAACTGTGTCGGAAAGAAGAGGCACCGATTTGCTAGCAGATGTATAAGGGCTCGTGAAACGATGCTCTGTACAAGTAAATTTATTAGTATTGTTAATAGTGTATTACTTCTAGGAAGAATGTATCATAGTTATACCATTGTATCAAATCCATTGGAAGATGTGCCACAGAAAGCAGTTTCTCTGGCGGCGGAAGTTTTTCCGCGCGCCTGCTAGCTTTTACATCACGCGGTGGGGACTTCAACAAAAAGCCAGGGTGTTCACCGCTACCAAACAATCAGCAACTCGGATTTGGGGTAGCCACTCAATCAACAATTCGGGCGTGGGCGAGATATGGAGTACAAAGTCCAGAATTAAAAGGAGAGTTTTCAAGTTGCGTATTAGATCGAATTATGCTAAATTTATCTTCTTGGTATAATTCTTAAGTATATATAGCGACATCAAACGAGGTAGGTCCAAACGGCAGCACCTTGCACCATCTGGTCTGTAGCTAATTACGGCCTGCACAACCAGTCTGAAGCTAGTTAACCCTCCACCATAGCTCCGTAAACCAGCAAACTTTCATTCAGCTTCCCATCAGAGGCACCAACAAGGTATTGAGCCCCGTAGGTCGAGTGCACTCCGCGCTTGTGAGTTCCTATTCGACCTTTGTCGAGGTTGAAGTATCTTAGCTGGAATTATTTTGTGTCTAGCCCTTACTTGTACGAGAATTTAAAGTTTATAAGTACAAAGTGAACGTGCTCAATTTTTCTTTCTTCAGAAGGTTCATGTGGTAGGAAAGCTCCGTCCCCGTCCTCTCCTGATCCTGTCTTTTATTCTTCATGATACGCTATGAGATTTTCGAGGTCAAAAGACTAGTTTTTGATATGAATATAATGGTAGCTCCTAGTTATTTTCATTCAAGCGGTATTTTTTTATCAGGATGCCCTTTGGTTATATAAAGATTTAAATGATAGTGCATGTCGGTACATATAATTATTTTTACGATTGGGCTGTAGCTAATATGGCTTTTCAGTCTCTGATACTCAACAAATTCTCTAGTAATGGCAACAAAAGAATAGGAAGGGAATAAATGAAAGGCATGTAATTTGCCCCATCAATTAGTAAACGAATTAAAGTTGTTGTACAATGCAACACAAACAAACAAATCGGCAGTGGTGAACTTAGCTAGTTATGGTGGTTTCCTCCGGAGACCAAGACTGGAAGACAATAATCGTGGGGCACCATTGTTTGGGCTGCCCCGGCTTGGTCTTGAACCTGGCATCCATGAATGATGCCTTCTGCCGGGATGACTACAATAGATGGATCTAGGGCATGTTGTTCCGTTCTTGATGAGGACCGTTTCTTTTGACTCTTGGTCCTGTCATCCCCCATTGGTGGTGCTCCCCGGTTGACCTAGCTGAGCCCCCGGTGCGAGGCTGTGCAAGAAATTCTCCGTTAACAGAGTAAAGTCTCCTTTTCTAGACTGCGTTAAGGTCACTCACTAAAGCCGCAGGCAACAATTTTTGCCTTTAATTGAATTGGCGAATTGAATGTTTGGGCTCAGTCTGGTACCCACAAGTTTAGTTGAGTAGTCAGCATACATTTTTATTGAAACTAAAGAATGGAGGGACTGGCTCCGTTGAGGTGGTAATGACTCACCATATTTTAAAATTGGCTGTTCTGGAATTTCATTCTTAAATGGAATTTAATTTTTTTCAATTATAACACTGTATTATGAAGTATGTATGTAATTATAGGATTCAGCAATGTTCATATGGAATCTATACCTGCTGAAATTCTTTTCTATCTGGCACAAAATACAGTCAGGCTTGACGGCCACATGGTTCATGACATTATTCATCTTACTAAATGTATATTAGTTACCAGAATATATTAAGCTAACTTTAAGCATAAAACCAGGAAAGGGCTTTAATAATCTAAGATTGCATTCAAATATTTCTATTTTGTGTACCTATATTACACTATTTACAAGAACCACAAAATCAGGCCACATCACTTTCAGCCTGGTGCTTTACTCTGGACTGACCAGTCCACGAATTGGCAATGTATTTCTATACATGTTTATATACATATTATAGGCCCCCTAAGGGCTTAAAAAGAAGCTGTTAATGAAACTATAACATACACTGAAGAACTTACCCAGTTTTTCTGGGAGGAACTCACACACCGAAAATGTTTATCGAATGAGTGTGTTTTGGTTCTCCGTGCCTTGCAGCAAGCTTACTCAATGTTGCCGCTAGCGGCACAGTTTAATCATGATCTGTCTGAAACTGTGGTCAGAATTTATCTTCGCATTTTAGTTTTCACCCGACCGTTTTGCTCTAAAACCTTCTTTACATATTTATTTTTAATATCTTTGTACCTATACCATCTTCTGAGACTGGGATCACAAGCCTTAAGGCCTAACATGAAATCCAGACAAGGGTTTGGGAGGGGGGGGGGGAGGGGGCACCTTTTACATCTTTCCGTTATATATAAATGATTTGGTGATTTACCTTTAGATTTTGAATTTAAGGGATGCCATCTTGCCTTCGGCTATTGTCATCAATACTGTCACGTCTATGACGTAACTACAGTTGCTAGAACTAAACTACATTTAGAGTATCCTACATAAGAAGGGGTTAGTATAGGCTACCTAGAATTCTACTTAGCTACAATACCTCTAGTCGTTGGGAGTCCTACTCTAAAACTTAGCGTCCCATTGCTGGTCTCGACGGGCGTCATCCGTTGTCGGAGCTATGGACGCATATCCGCTCTGCACTGATTTCAAAACACAACCAGCCCCTCGAATTAGGAGGAGTCAGCTAGACGACAAACACGCCATCTAGCGGCGGCTTGGTTGAGCCCTATTCGCTTACATTGCTCCGACCACGGTTTAACGCTTCCACTCCAAAGATTATATCTAGCTACTGTACTATAATTAATCCTCATTATCTCTTACGTAGAGATTTACTTTGCACGTTACTTATTTGCAATATTTCATTCTCATTGACCTGTGCTACTTCAACCTTATTTATTTACACGTCTAGTATGATTGGAGAGATAGGAATCAAATACAGTGGTCGAGAGACCGGGGATGAAGGGAGTGGGGTTTTCCACTCTCCTCACCTCAGGAATGACAACCGATGACCACCAGACTTCCTCTACGAATCGAATACACACATAGGTTAGCAATGGAATGTCTCAGTTGGCAGGGTATGAGAAATGTTTCCCACAGAAACTTACATTTTTGATATGTCAACTCCCATGATTCGGTCTATTTGAATAAGCACCATGAGCATGATAATGCTCACCAGTCTATTTTAATACCAATTGTAGGGACACTAGTGCTTCTACAAGATCATGTCTCCCGTACCAGTGACCGAACAGGAGAGCTCCATAACTTTTTAGCTGCTGATAGTGATTTTTAAAGCAGAATTTTCATGCCCCCAGCTAGGACAGTTAAGTGTTATATTCTGGTCACTTTAACGTAAAGTACCAATTCAACCCATGTTTCCCTTTATCACTATCATGTTTCTCATGAATGGTACAGTGCTTGATAAGAGTTTTTTTAGAGAAAAAGTTATTACTTCTTTCAACTTGTCATTTATCCTCCGGTCCATCGTACTAGTAAAGGTTATATCGTCGTTGAAAAAGCCAAACTTAACAGATGATATTTTCTTCAATGTTCATTCCAATTCATTCTGACCAGAAGGGATCTTGCAGTCGAGTATTCTTTACCATATACGTTTTCAGAATAAAATTGGACAAATCAAGCCATCTCTTCAATTCAAGCCTGTTCATCAAATGAAAGCTCAAACCAGTCTTCCTTTCAAAATTGGAAATGGTTGACGATATACTCCTCGTTCCATGTGATGGTGGGCCTCGCCCGAAAGTTTTAGTCGTTCCACACGGTGCGGTGTCTCTACAAACGCTACTTTTCTTCTGGGGCATTCTTGAGATGCTTTTTCCAATCATGATCTGTGAGACTCTGCACAATTTGGGTCTTGTACGGATGCAAATGATTCTAATGGACACGGAAAGGCTAATTGCCCCGTTATTAGTAGTATATATGATCCTGAAACGTGCAATCTAAAGTCATTCGGGCGGTGGGATAGGGGCGGGAGTCAGCGGCGCAAAACGTGCAATCTAGAGTCAGCGGCGCGGAGAGTAGCGGAAGGCATGCGGCACGAAGGAACGGAGGTGACTCATTCGGATGAATGGATAGCTTATATATGTTAATAGGTTATATATTTTTATTTACATATAGATATTTGCATTTCAATGCTGGAATCATGTATTGCAATTCCATTGCATGTCATGTTGAATATATGCATTTTCAATGCTTCTCCTCTGAATGCTCAGGGGGGGGGGGTAATGACAACATACAGATAAAATATAATTTTTGTTGTTATTAAATATAACAGTTACATAACAATTCACATTCAGTATTAAAGGTTAAGACTCCACACAGTTCCCGCTTGTACGAATGCTGATTTCCGGACGCGTTCATGATGAATTGTTCAACCTTCGTATCATTTCTACGTCGTTTGCTGTCAATCAATTTACACGTGCCATAGATTCAATTTGTTTATTGCTATTTTTTGCGATTGTTTTATTTATTACTACAGCATTCGTCATGATTTTCTTTTCGTTTGACCAAATGTCACATCGCATGTGATTTATTTATATATGTACGAGCTAATTTGTAGATCGATTAAATAGAATATAATCAGGGGCATGCATGCCCTAGCGCAAGCCTCACAATGTCCGTAAGCCCTAGCGCAAGCCCGCAACCCGGTGGTGGCGGTGGCCTCCTTCCGTCTTCGGAACAACGCGGAGTTCAGCCTACTGCTGCGTTGGATGAGCAGTCTACTGCTCCGGAACTGCCCAGAGTTCAGCCTACTGCTGGTCCGCCTTCGGCGATGTCTCCTGTTGAACAAACCGTTACTCAGCCTACTGATCCGTCCTTGGCAGCATCTCTTGTTGAACATTTCGTCGCTACTGATAGTTTGGCTCCGTTGGGTAAGGCTATATTTCACCCACCTACCTCTGAAGGCTTTTTGGAGAGAAATATTGTAACGTCGACTTTTATCCCATACACTGAACATGTCAACATATCGTCCATGATTACATTGGGATGCAGGGAATAAGTGGAACATGATGAATCTAAATTAGGAACATTCCAAAGACTCCAATGCTTCGTGAAGGTTAAAATGGGTGAACAAGTCAAGGATGTATCTATAGATGACAAGGACTGGGTGATTAACACAAAAACGATCCAGGTGACAAAAACCGTGCTTTTAAGTGAGTTGATTGAGGATCTCGAGGTAGATTTACAAATTAAATTAGAAATACATGAGCTGGAAGGTAGTAACTGGAGCATCAATACAGTCCCCAGTGTTGAGTTTAAGTTATACATGACAGGGGTGAAAGGAACAAAACAATTGAGCTACTATGTTCCTTGGCCCAAAAATTGTCCAGGCCGGCACCATATAGTCAACATAAAATCGAGAAACCATAATTGTGTACTCACTAGCATGATTGCCCACTTCCACCTGAAACAAGAAACAAACCTCTCAAATTTCAAACAACACTCGGAGTTGACTTACCTCCCATACAAAAACGCATACTTTACCTTTCCAAAACTTGCATTGAACAAATTTGTTGCTCTAGAAGATTTACCTAATATAGAAAGAGATTGTGAAGTTAACATTAGACTGTATCAACTCAGAAAAAAGAAGGAAGGTTAGTGTCTGGTCATTATATACAGAGTTAGTTTAAAGGCCAGTGAGGAGCGCACTATCCACCATGTGCAAATCTTAGATGCCAACCGTGTCGCACTCATACCATGTTTCTCTACATCTATGCGTACATTTAGAGCAACGAAATATAGAGACAACGTTTTTTTTTGTCCCTTTTGCATGCAAAGCAAAGAAGCTCGACACGTAAAATTGTGTTCGTCCAGTACAGGCATGCAAAATATAAGTATGCCTGGAGAAGGCGAAATGTACCAATTCTCAACCATGCACGCAATAATGAAACCCCCCGTTGTTTGTTATTATGACTGTGAATTAGTGCTGGGGCCAAACCAAGAGGCTAAACATGTAGTAAATATACACAAGTTGTGCATGTACAGTTATACTCTAGTGGATAATGACGGGAAAATTGTTAGACAAAAAGTAGTCGATTCGACTTCGGTTCCCCTCGAGGAGATGGAGACACATCTTGTCAAGAATATGTTGCTGGATTTTAATGATTACATGTCAACTTTACCATTGTACCCCATCCCCGTCCTCACCAAACATGACGTAACAAAAATTGCGGAAGCAAAACATGCGAGTGCTGCGGGGACACTTTTGGAGAAAATGGTAAAAGACGAGTTCACCACCCTAATCATTACGTGGAGGGAGTCTTCGGACCCAACGAAGAAGTGATAACAGGGAACTACTTGGCCGCTCTTTGCTTAAATTGTAACTTCAGAATCACAGAAAAACTCAGGTTCATGCCATGTATTGCTCACAATGCATCAGCTTATGATATGCGCTTCACATTGAGAGGATTGGACGGACGGCACTAACTTCTTGAATATCCGTGTCTTACCAAAACAGTCAGATAAAATGTTCAGCATTTCTGTCTCCTTGAACGATGCCACAAAAAAGTACGGCGTCAAGTTCATCGACTCGTTCTCATTCCTGAACTCAAGTTTAGACAGTCTCGCCAAATATCTTAAAGATAGTGGCCATGACATGCCGCTCCTGAAATCCCATCTTACATCGGCTACAGTGTCAAGGTCTAGACCTCACCACTCGAAAAGAAAATTTCTGCTACGATGCCATCACATCGGATTCTGTACTGGACCAAACAGACATCCCATCACAACAGGACATTTACAGTCAATTACGAGGCAAATGAATATTAGACTCTGATTATGCTTAAGTAATTGAAATGTGGCAGGCAGCCAACTGCAATACTTTGAGTAACTACATGATCAGATACCTGATCATCGACACGCTGCTACTGGCCGAAGTCTTCCAAAAGTTTAGTAAGACCATGACACGCGACTACACCCTGAATTCCGCCTATTCTGTGAATGCACCTGGCTTTGCAATACAAGCTGCCCTCTACGATGGAAGATGAAACTAGAGCTGGTCATAGATATCGATCTCCTGAACTTCATTGTCATAAATACACGAGGCGGATTTGTGACGTTGACGAAAGGTCTTACCCAGATAAACAATTCCCGATGCAAAAACTATGACCCTAAACTACCTATGTCTTCAGCAGAAAGGAGGGACTTTAACAGTCTTTGTGGAGGATGCTTGAGCGGGCCCCTCATCATTGGCAAAACTCTCGAGCTCACACCCGAAGAAATTCATGCATTCGACTTTTTGAACGCCGACTATTTTGGCGAGTGTATGTACATTGTCTGTATCGATGCCCAAGTCAGCGATGAAGTTGCACGAAAAACAGACGAACAGCCACTACTACTGCATTACAAAGAAGTTAGCTTGGATGATGTTTCGCCCTACACAAAAAATCTCTTGGCTAGCTCGGAACATCGCAAAACCGAAAACGAGCAGATCGTAAGCTGGTTGCTAGTCATGTACCTCAAATTGACTACCTCGTGGCCCTGGAACTTTTTCAAGTACTCCTCAAGCAAGGACTGAAAGTCACCAAAGTTCATCGAATTTTTCGCTAAAACAGGAACCTGTCTTCAACTCATTCAGCATGCAAAATATTTGACAACGTCAGGAGTCTTTGAACTTCTTCGAAAAGTCCCTGTACAAACTACTCTCGAATAGTATTTATGGCAAGCTATTGTTCAATCCGCTCAACAGAAGTCTAGAGGCAAAGGTCGTGTGCACCCCAACGAGTTCCGAAAACGTGCTGCCAATCCCCTCCCGAAAAACTGCTACGCCATCGGTCCCGAAACAATCATCATGATCCTCAAACAAAAAAGTGTTCGAATGGTACACCCTCTGCAAGTTGGATTCTACGTGCTTGCAAAAGCTAAAGTAAAAGTCTACAGCTTCTTTTATGACACATTGAAACCATGCTACGGTAAAACGTTTTGCTCATCTACTCGGACACAGACTCGATGCTGCCCCAGTTCAAAGGTGTGGCCGACATTGAGGCGGAAATGAGGCAAGTTCCTCTGATTGTATATATGGACTTCGCAATTACCCCAAAAATCATCCCTTGTACGATGAATTCAAGAAAGGACAACTGGGACTACTGAAAAGTAAAACAGCTGATGACTACCCGAGTAAAATCATCTTCTTGCAGCCAAAGTGTTACAGAATGCTGCTCGACTCTGACGCCACAAAATCAGCTGCTAAGGGTGTCAAATACCAGACACAATCCAAAATCAAGCACGAACAATACAGAGACATCCATAACCAGAAATTATACAAACACTTTGAAACCATACGCAACATTCGCGCATAAGCATGCCAGCTTCAAACTGTCTCAGTAAATTTAAAAACAAACGTTACTATTTCGCCGCATGCACAACCCTTGTCTATGGGCATCCAGATGTTCCCAAAAAATCTATTGAAAATAAACCTACCGTCACTAGAAAGAGGAAACGATGTATCTTGAGTGATGATGATACTAATGAAAACATGGATTTAACATGGAAGAGACGCAAGCCAGGTGAGGCCGTCTTTGACGAGTGTAGTCGCAATGAAAGCAAATTCACGTCTTCAGGATTTATCCTCTAAATCTACCTAAGATGTTGTATATATGTAAATAAATATAAATAAAGTTAAACATGTTTCATTGTCCTACCAGTTAAAGTATATATTGATCTCTACAAGCGTTTTGTTGTCAGTATGACGTAGAACCCAGTGCAGGATGCAGGAACCGGAGGACTTTTTGTCTATGTCTCATCGTCAGGCAGTAGCCAATTGTACCAAAACAACACATCTTCAACTTTTACTAACAATATTTATCCATGTATACGGCTACAGGGAGAGTGGAGCGTAGGACTTGTAGAAGTATTCTATAATGACTGGTTTAAGATAAAAAAGCACGATGAACAGTACAATATTGTATTCTACGTAGACTATTTGAATTAAAAAAACGAACGATTCTGTCACGAAAAAGCTTTGTTTGTTTTTAGCAAAAATATCTCAGGCAATACATTGGACAAATACATCTCCGAGCTAGAAATCAATATCAGAAAAAGTCTGTTAAGGAAAGGAATCGTTAGAGATGAAGGAAAATTGTTTGAATATGAAAATGCCACGCAACGCACAAAGTTCAACACCTTTATTCTACAAAACAAGTCGCATTACAAATATACTGAAGCTACGGTGAATTGGTACTTTGTCGGAGATGAATCGGCTGATTTAATGTGCGAAGCGATGTGTAAATATAATGTCGGTGAAGATGCCGTAAGCGAAAAATGTATTATATAAATGTTAATGTACTCTACATGAACGTTTACTCTGATATAATTTCACACAATCTTATGGGCAACAAGCGAGTCAATATTCTTGATGTTATTCCTATTAATAACTCTTATTCATTTGCGCGCGCCCATGTAAAATATAAAAAAATACAGCGTAGTCATATTGATTCAATTTTCATCGATCTACGAGATGGTGTTGGCGGTATCGTACCGTTCATGGATGGTGAATCGAGCCTATGCGTATTGCATTTTAAAAGAAGCTAGAGCTATATAAATATAACGCTGGATATAAAAAAGGCATTTGGTATCTAGCAATCATGAGATGGTATATGCATATCCGTCGTACAAACACAACGATGTTTTATTCGTGAAACGTGACAAAATACGCGGTGGAAGTTTACATGATATTGACAGATTCACAAGTCCGATTCGTCTCAGCCATAGCCAGTCTTGTGTGACGCACATTGCCTTTTCTACGAAAACTTTACTGCCTGCAGCTGCCGATATGGCTCGAAACATGGCACACGATTACTCGGAGCAGAAAGATATGCGGAAATCAGCAGATTAACATGGGATTGCTACGCTCAAGAATGTTGTAAAGAAAGCCATGGTTGGAGGTAGGATCACAGGAAAAGTAACGAAAAAACTTAAATCGAAGAAGAACCACGGAAGAAAGATGGACTCGTGTCGTCCATAGTTTAATTACTAATAAATACCAATGTTCATGTACCAATAACGTTAGTTTCGGGTAAGGCTCTATACCGACAACATGCTTGGTGGATCATCTCTTAATAAGACAGGGCTAGAAGCCCCTACGGAAAATTTTGAAATGGGAGTGATTGATATGTTTCCCTCCATCAACAAGAAATATTTAATTGAATCAAGTATCGAGTCGAAATTTGAAAGAAATTATCTAAGTACAATCAGCAGTCTGTATGATGGTAGAATTACTGATTCCTTTATAGAATTTTATATTCCAGGATCGGATAATGAAATGGTCGACTTGAACTTGTTAACTGCAAAAGTGAAAATCCATGTTAGAAATGCAGATGGAAGCACGTTGGCCGCCGTGGCAAATGTTACACTCGTTGACGGATTCTTTCATCGCATGTTCCAAAGTCACTCTCCATTCCTAAATTGAGTTCAGTGTGGAGGAAACAGTTATACAGGACTACTAAATAATCTCAACCCCTATGCATCCATGAAGAGCACCGATCTAAATAATAGAGGACTAAATATGATATATAAATCACTGCAAACATTCATTATAGATACCATCGCCGCAGAGAATTTTGCAAATCAAAACGAAAATGAGACTTGGATTCAAAAAAGTGTACGTAATGGTATACATGTGAAAGGATCACTAAACTTCAATGTATCCGGTAGCAATAGTTATCTCTTGGATAATTTCAGCGTAAATATACGTTTGGAGCTGGCAAAACCTAGTGGCGTTCTTCTAACACATGACAATGAACAATACATTTATTTAGTTGATTCATGCAAATTATGGTGTAAATAGGTTGTACCATACCTTACAGCTTTGCTTACTCTAAATAAAAGGCTTACAAAAAACAATGACATGATTGAATACATGTTCGATCGACCTATTGTCAAACCAATCGTGTTTCCTACCGGTCAAAACTCCATCTCCATTGATTCACCCTTCAACGTGGTTGTTCCACATAAATTGGCCCTGTTTCTCATTGATCAAGCGGCACATAACGGAGCATATGATCGCAATCCAAATTACTTCCAGCATAATGACATCACAAACGTTATCGTCGATGTAAACGGAAACTGCGTTACTAACATTAGATCATCGTGCGCCCATGCATAGCATCAAACACTTTCGACTCTAGGGACGTGTAACAGCTTTCATCTCATCACAAGATAAAATTTCCCTACAGGAAGAACTATATTTGTTATAGATACAAGGCCAACCGACTCTGAAGATGTCATTGACCTAGAAAAAAAAGCGAACATACCTATAACAGTGTATTGTGATAATCTACCCACTACGAATAAGATCTTGTTCCTGATAGGTTATACACTCTGTGTCGTCCAATTAAATTCGGCAAGGGTATTCCCCAACTATCTACAGTAAACATGGATAATAATCAAATTGACCACACATCCAAGAACAGTCCAATTATGAAACATGCATTTATAGGGTGTTTTGCTGAAAACAGAATGCCCCTGCATCAAATGAACGGGTACATGATTGTTATAAGCAAAAGCGATCCTAATAAAATGGGTCATTGAATCCTAATATTCAAAAACGGGAACAAGCGCTAAGTTTTTTATTCGTTTGAGTTTAATCCAATAATATGTGGAGGAAATATAGCTTCGTATTATAATACTCACGCAAAAATACAACTTGTACTACAGAGGCCAATCCAAAGTGATCAATCCTTGGTCTGTGGAGCTTACTGCATCTACTTTGCCTATTATCTATGTCAAAATATATCCGTCAGAAAGATAATCGAGTGGTTCTCCAACAGCGAACGACGTAGAAATGATACCAATGTTGAAAAATTCATCATGAATGTGTCCAGAAATCAACATTCGTGCAAGCGGGAACTGTGTGGAGTCTTAACCTTCAATACTGCATGGTAATAATTATGTTACTGTTAGATTTAATACAAATAAAAATAATTTTATAAATGTATGTTGTCATTACCCCTCTAAACATTCAGAGGAGCAGCAATGAAAATGTATATATGCAACATGACATGCAATGGAATTGCAATACACTATGCCCAACATTGAAATGCAAATACTTATATGTAATTAAAAGTATATAACCTATTAACATATATAAGCTGTCCGTTCATCCGAATGAGTCATTTCCGTTCCTTTGTGCCACATGCCTTCTGCTACTCTCCGCGCCGCTGACTCTAGATTGCACGATTTGCGTCGCGCACTCCCGCTTCTACCCCACCGCCCCAATGACTCTAGATTGCATGTTTTAGGATCATGTATACTACTGTTATTGGCCCTACTACCCAGTCCCATTATCCGTGTGAATATGTAAATAACTGTAAACTAGCAGAGTGAATAAACAAATAGTTAACTTCATATTTGTCATGGTGCCAATGAACATTCTATTAAATATAGAGTAAGTAGCAAACAATTACCATACATCAACGGACATTGATATTAGGAAACACAATAATTGGGCACTCACACCATTGGTAGTGGCCAAATGTATGAATATGAAGAATAAATAGATGATCACGAGCGGGACGAATGAAGGAATGGCAATGCCCCATGAATGTTTGTGTGTAAGTTGTTTGATGATAAAGCAATGTATCAATGGCTGCCTAGTTTAAACAAATAGTTTAATGTGAAACAATACAATCAAGTCCTAGCATCTCGCTTTGCAAGTCCAGTTGCATTCCTGCAACTGATATTGCCGGACTTGCAAAGGTAAACACTGCCAGTTGATAGGTCCGCTTGCAGGCTGCAGCGAGACATTCTACGCCCTCATGCTAAATTCTTCTGAACATTTTCAATATTTTGGGTATTTCAAATATTTGGTCAAATACTTCGTGTGGAAACATATTTGCACAAGAATCGAAAGGGAACCAGTAGGGTTTTCCTGGGTTTTCATCCCACAACCATGTATGGTGCCAGGTGATGTGTTCAATGCAGTCACGTTTCATTTCAAATCGTGCAGTAGATACCTAGATAATCATCATACACAGCTAACAATCTGAAACCTACAGCCTCCTTGTGAGTACAACTCCTTGTATTTAATTATGTACAATTTATCATTCATAACAAAGTATATGCCATGTTTGAGCAAGGAAACTGTTGGAAACAAATACATGTAGTCTATGTCGGTGCATTCACAACCAACAGCAGGAGTGAAATAAATGCCACCCTGTGTTTGAATGATGAGTTTAGATATCAAATTTTAGCATCCAGGTCACTCTTAAATTTTGTACTGCTGCGCTAGGAATTCAGTGACATGTCTGATGCCAGGCCGTGTTACCTGATTCATGTGCTCGTACAGTTCCGAGTAGTCAAGACATCGGATTGTCATGAAGGCCGTGAGCTAGATGTACACAAAATCAGATTACCAACATGCACTATTATTTCACTATTTCGAATTATTACCATCTCTGTTGCTTCATATTTCATCACTTTGGTCACCACCTCATCCAAGTTGCGGTAGTATGATTGCACCCAGAGTGGCCTGAAATAGCCCTACAAGTTACAATGTCAATTTTGATAGTTATTTTTAGTTTCTAGGCCTTTTTTGCTAGAAGCGTATTTTTTGTATCATTATTGTGTCAGGAACAGTGAATATTTTTGAACATTGTGACTGTAAAGTTGTACATGTAGGTATAGCTATATGGTAAAGATTTTCTCCTTTCATCGAGTAGGTCTTATAGTTTTGGTTAGGTTTTGGAGCCCTAAATGGTTATGGGTATAAAACCCTTAATTGGTGTTTGAAAAGGAATTGCTGAGATGAAACGTATTATCAGGTAAATGAACGCCCGATGCTTAGCCTCGAGACTGAATTGAATACAGTTAAAACCCAGGTCATTTGAAGTTATGAGTGCGATTGTAACTCAGCATCGAACCCCCTTTAGGCTGGTCGTTCGGCTTAAGAGGGTACTGAAGAATTGACCGAAGTTTGAGTGTCTACACTAATCTACTACTCCCAGGGGGAATTGATCAACAGAACTGTTTGCGTGCCCATCTTTACTTGGAGATGATGAAAATTTAACGTTGAGAAGTTGTGCGGGAGAGAGGGGCAACGGCATGTGGCTCAGGAGCACAGGTGGTAAATGGGCGTCCTCGATATAGCGGTGGCTGAAAGAATGGCGACAGTGGTCTGTCTGCAGGCTCGTCAGGCAAAGGGCCGAGAGAAGTGTGTAGAGGTCCTTGATCGACCCTACATTATTTTTAATAACACTAAACGCATTATAGGTGCACCACAGGCCTATTACGATTAGGCAATCACATATTTTGATATTGTTGCATATCTCTGTAGGTAGTAAACAACACTTTGTTCAGCTAGCACAAACAGCTTACAATTATAGTTGCAGCGCAACAATAGGATTCAGAGAAATATTCTGACAAAACTGGCAACAAGAGCAGCTCGCTTTGTATATACACTCTTCCATTGGCGGGACGCATAGATGTTGTGTGTGGTAGCGTGTCACGTATTTCCTGCATAAAAAGGTGTGACACAAGTTGCCCTAAAAGTTCTAGCATTCAGAACGAGGTTTAAAACCGTAGATAGGCATTCCTGACAACCAGAAGAAGGTAAGCACTTTCAAACTATGCCCAGTGAATCTTGCAGGTCTACATGACATCATGGTAAT
>SDVV010002761.1:0-22408 GCA_016164225.1 Gammarus roeselii
ATACGCGAATATGCCACAATTAAAATATGTACTGACTTCATCTTGACAAAGCTAATATTTTCGCGCACGAGGTTGTGTGGACTTACCTAAACCAACGACGGGCGCGCCCTACGGGGGAGCCTATTATGACTCACGTTGAGGCTCTGGTGGAAATGAGGCCCAAATCAATCAATCAATCAATCCTGCTGGTTGAATGACTTTAGGATCAGTATTTTATTTGGTGTTTCCCCAATGTCGTCCTCCTCTGCTGTCTAAATAATAATAACAATAACGATCATAGGCATAGATTCAATAGACCCATGTTCGCGATCCTAAGAAGCAGAGTGGTCGGCGGTAGATGCCTCCAACTCTCCTCTGCATAAAATTGCAAACATACAAACATTTCGCTTTTCGGGGCAGAAAAAAAAAATGGATGAATGAGTTGCCAAGCGATGAGGATTCGTTGATGAGCTCGCTTTATTTCACTGGTTTCTCTTGCTACACTGAAGGTGGTTGGCGCTTGATCGCCTCCGGTCATTTCGCATCTCAACGAGATTGTTAAGCGCGGCAAAGCACAGCCAGGCCCCATCAGGCAAATCCGTTCACACAGAATCCTTCTCTCGCGTCAATTCAAGTGCAGCCTGAAGCTGCACTTGAATTGACGCATGATATGTGAAAGCACAGGGTCCGGCACACAAGTGGAGTTATCTAGGAGCGATTTCATGTGCAGGCAGAACTGCGTTTTAGTAGCAAGTCAAAATAATAAGTGCATATTTTATACACTACATAGAACAGCGTTTGTATAACCTCCTATGAATGCAATACACGATCACATTGGAAAAACAATATGTTGTAGTAGAACTATTTGTCTTTCGAACAGTGCCTTGGGTCTGTCTCTACGACGCCAAGAGACTTGGTTCAATCGTATTTCATTCTAAAAGAAACATCAATGCTAAAAAAATCCCTCTCATTAGCTCTCGTATAAAATCATTCGAGGCAAAAAGCTTTCGGTGCAAAATAAATTGATCCCATCGATTTTAGGTGCTCTAGTTGTCTGGAGTGAAATTTATGTACACGAAATATCTTCGTATATGCAATACCAAATATCCAATTAGATATTGTACATCGAATTAGATACAATGAAGTGCGACTAAGTTGAGCGCCAATATTTAAAGAATTTTGTTCATAGTCGGTACCTATTTTCGGCGATGTGTCTGGTCAACTGTGCCTGAAGGGTGAGGTGGACTGCTTTCAGCTCGGCAGGTAATGATTTATTGATGTAACACGTGCACTCCTTAATAGTACACGGATTAAGCTACCTCAATTTCCCAAGGCAGCTAGAATGACAACAAACACTATCTTAATGTGCCATGATTTCACTTCGTTTATGGTTAGTCAACAACCGAAACACAAACTTGACATTTCCCACTGGAAATTTTTCATCATATAAAACATTCGAGTGTTATTTCATCTGAATAAAGCATTTCAATGCATAATATCAATTAAATTTCTGACGAGCTCATAAATAGAGCGGAGAATGAGAACGGAAGATTTTTTTATTATCTCAATCATAACCGAATTTTCCTTCCCTACACCCTGTGCGGGTGTTGAGAGGGGAGGGTGGAGGATTGTCTGACCATCTGCTGGTGGAAGGAAGATTAAGAGTGGAACAGATTGGGATGGGGAACAAAAGTGTTGGAGGAGAAATAGAAGTAGTGAATGTGAGAGAACTGAGTGTGGAAAACCGAGCTAAGGATTTCCAGCAGGCGTTGAGGAAGGAATACGACAATGTGAGAGGGCAGGACCTGCGAGATGTGGAGGAAGAGTGGGAGACGTTCAGAGATGGGGTGTGGAGATGGGCGAAAAAAGTGTGTGGTTTGCGCCGTGTGAGCGGGTGCAGAAGAAAGGGATGCGAGTGGTGTAGCGAGGAGGTCAACTGGCGGTTGCGCAGAAACGAACAACTTTTGAAGAGTGGTTGATTGTGGACTATAAAGAGAAGAGGACAGGGGTAAAGAGAGTAGTGAGGAGAACTGAAATGGACGCTTATGCCTGGTGGGGCGGATGGTTGCGCCAGAATTTTGAGGAAATCAAAAAGATGTTCTGGAAAGAGGTGGAGAGGTGAAAAAGGAGGATACCGGAAAAGAGGCGGCTGTGAAAGATGAAAACGACGGGTTATTGATGGAACGTAGTATTGTTCGGAAAAGGTGGGACGAGTATTTTCATGAGTTGTTGAATGTCGAGAATGACAGAGAGGCTGACATTGTTGCTGTGGCTGGTGGTGCACGGATGACACTTTTTGGAGAAAGATTTGTTGCGGACATTACTAGGAAAGAGGTGCAGAAGGCAGTAAAGGTGTTGGAAACAGGAAAGACACCGGTTTCGATGGCGTTGCAATCGATTGCAGGAAAAAGGGTGGAGTAGCAACTGTTGAAAGACAGGTGAGGCTACTGAATCTGTTTTGCCGAGTGAGTGACGCAGTACTTGCCTTGTCCCGCTGTACAAAGGCAAAGGAAATAAACATTAGTGTTGCAACTCAAGCGGTATCAGTTTGTTATGTGCTGTCGGTAAGTGGTACAGGCTAGTTTGATCAAGAGGATTATATACTGTACAGAAGGCGCAATTGGACAGAAACATTGTGTCTTTGAAGTTGGTAGAGGGTGTGCCGACTAGATTTTTGGGTGGGACAAGTCTGTGAGAAGTACCTTGTGAAAGAAAAGGATGTGTTCTGGGCATTCATGGATTTGAAAAACAGCTACGACGGGACAGGGAAGCGCTGAACATGGTGTTTGTATGGGGTGGGTGAAATGTTGTTGTAAGCAGATCAGACTTTCTGTGTTGAAACCATAGCATGTGTCAGATTGGGTAGCAAGGTGAGTGATTGTTTTACAGTGAAAGTGGGTCGGAGACAAGACTGCGTTGTGTCTCCCTGGCTGTTCAATCTCTACATGGATCAAGTGGTCATTCATGGATCGTGGCTGATTCAGAGCAGAAGCTGTGTAAGCTAGTAGCTGAGTTTGGTAGAGTTTGTAAGAGAAGAAAGCTTCAAGTGAACGTGGGTAAAATTGGAATTAGATGCACGAGGAATGTCGATTGAAGCAGTATTAACGTCCTTGTGAATGGAGAGTTATTGGAGGAAGTTCAGTGTTTCAAGTATATGGGATCCCAAGTGGAGTAGACTGAACTAGTGGAAACTGAAGTGAAATTGCGAGTGAAAGAAGGGTGTAAAGTGTTGGGCACACTGAAGAGTGTAATGAGCTGGTGGGCGTTGGGGACGGAAGGAATGAGAGGGCTGTATGAGGGTGTAGTTGTCCCAACTGTACTCTACGGATCTGAGAAGCATGGCTGGTGTGATGCTGAGAGACAGGGTCAATAACGACGTTATACGAGTTAAAACGGGGATGGTGGAGAAGTTAGAGGACAGAACCGATACGGTTGTACTGAGATAGTTCAGACACATACTGAGGATGGATGAAGGGAAATTGGTAAAGAGGGTATTGAAAATATAGGCGAGTGGACGTAGGCCTAGAGGGAGACTAAAGGTTTTGGCTAGATGGATGGTGTGAAGCAGGCGTTAGGAAGGAGAGACTTGACTGCGGGGGGTTGCGATTGAGCGTGCAATGAATAGACGCGAGTAGCGAATGATTGTGACTAAATTATTTTTGACACTACCCTGGTGTGCTTTCCCACCCTTGCTCTCTCGTTGAAAAACGGATGGTGTTGAGCGGGGGGGGGGGGTCGTTGATCATGACGCGGCAGGGGTAAACTAGTCACACTGTCGGGCCCTGTTGCCGACACTGACCTCGGACAGCACTCATGACCAAGAGTGTCTGTGGCGACGTCTCCCGGCCGGACTCATTAGCGAAAAAGGGATGAGTTGTGTGAGTGTGAGGGTATGGATGGAGTGTGAGGTGCGCCTTGCCGTCAAACACCCCCCTTTCTGGGGGATTCGGCTCAGTGTCTGTATCTGTATCTGTACCTTTTGTGATACGCCACTGCCACTCTAGGCGATGTCGCGCATGTTACCGGCCACTGACAGTTTACTGGAATCCTTTGAAGCAGCCAATATAAAGTCGCAGGTTGCAGGCAAGTAGGCGGCAAGAAAGGATTCTTCACAGCATTCTTTAATATGACGGCTTGAATTACTTCTGAAACCCAAATGGTTCAGATTATATGATCGAGAATATTCCCTCTGGGGAAGACAAAAACCTCCGTAGTGTGAACAAATACAAAGGAAAATCATTTCCATGACTGAGACACACCTTGACGTATTTTTTTAAATAACTAGTCATGACTCCAAAACAACAAATATGTATGGACACTATAGGCCCCACCGCACACTCCTCTCATACACTCATGCGCTAAAGGGTCCAGGCAGGACTTAGTAACACACCCCTTGAGTCAGGAATGAGGATCAAGATCAGTGTTAGGAGCAGGGTTCGATAGCGTTTACTGGTTCACCCCATCTGTGTCATAGTAAGCGGCAATCCACCACCCACGTCTATTCCGCTCTTAAACGAAACATCAAGGGCGTCTTTCATCCTCATTTACACCAATTTTGTGTTAGTTCAGTTCCATCGGCGTAGAAACGCCATGAAGCATTTTAAGAAAAGTCGTCACGCAATTTTTTGGAAAACAAAATTAGACGGGATCATCAACAATATTGCCAAACTTTAATAATAAGTTCTCCAAGAGCACAATAAAAAAAGAACTAGTACATGGGTATACTCAAGCACACAAATTACAACTGCTGTGAAACGACAGTACGCCATGGGAAACGTCCATGCCTGAATAAAAAATAGACTCGTAGATAGGAGAAATTCAACGTAAAAGTCCGTGTCATCTGCTGTATTTTAGCGATTTGACTGCGAGAAAAAAAAAACGGAAAATTAGGCTGCAGTACAACAATGACGAAATTAGTAACTTAAATGAATGCATTAAATGGACGCAGATTATTCAACAATTCTGATCAAAAGTGCCAGCAGTAGATAGTATGGTGGCAAAAACGGCATTCTAGAGTCACTTTTGGGCGGGGCGGTGGTCAGTCGCAATGCAGCAACCTTTGACTCAAGCGGGCGCACAGCGGTTCGCGCAAAAACGGGGAGCGGTGTGCGTAGGGTTGGGCGGGAGTCAGTGAGAGGTCAGACGGATAGCTTTTCGTATTATTCGATTGTTATTTTTAATTACATAACGGTATTAGCATTTCAATGCTTAGGGGTGGTATTGTAACTTCGTTGTATGTCATATTGAGTATATTCATTTCAATGCTATGTTCTCTGAATGTTTTTAAGTGTATTGACAACAATCATATATAAGATCAATTTTTGTTTATAATAATTTATATGTAGCATAATAGATTAAAATGCTCCACTTCCCAGACACTTTCGTGATGATTTTTTTTCAACCCTGTAGTACTAGTAGTTTCTTCCATGTTCCACCGGAGTCCCAACGCGAAGTTAATGCAGACTCCCCCGCTAGGCGGTAGTCAACCTTGGTAACATTTCAACGTCGTTCGATATTGATCAATTTACACGTACCATAGATTCAATTAGTTTATTGATGTTTTTATCCGATTTTATTAATCAGCACCCTTGCGCTAAGCTTTACTTACTCCTGCAGTAACTTCTTCATTCAATTTTTCTATGCTGGGAGATATCCGATGAAGGAAAATGGATACAAAATTTACAGGATGACTAAATCATTCCTCCAAAGGAGGATCACCCAAGAGTATAATTGACTCATTCGGTGGGTTGGTTTTAGTAGCGGTTGGTGTTGGGATATTTGTCTGTTATGATCATTTATCACTATATATACTGTTAATAGGATTAGTGTGGTAGGTATGTCTTATAACTCAATTTGCAGCCTGAGTGTGCGAGTGACCCTGTATGGTACCATCCTGATATTGATTTTTAGGCAATGTTTTGTGTTTTCCATCTATTTATTTCATATGTATGTAACACGTATGAGAATAGTATGGATTATTAGTCAGTCAGTTTGCGGGTTCATGTATATATAGCTTAGGATGCTGTAGCTTCGTTAAGAGATTCTGTATCCTCCATAACGCAGTATCTAGTTTTGAAACAGTTATAACAGTATTCCATTGACGCGGTATAGTTATTATATTATGTTATGTATTCTTAGTAAAGATCGGTTGATTAATGTTGATTTTTATAGGATTCAGGATATTTTAGGTGTGCATCGTCCATATAGTACACTATTTCAGGCATAATTTGGTCAGTTATTGCATCATTCTTCGTGCTTTGTAATAATTCGTGAGTTTTAGTATGGGTCTTTCAGTTTTGTATATTTTCTGTTGAATTTCAATATTCGATGCAGGGTATTGGATGATTAATACAATATAGGAATACATTTCGTTTGTATCTGCAATATAGGACATCATTTAGGTCTAATTTAGTAATATGTTGTATAATTTAGGTGTTTTACATATATTTTTCCACATCTTGGTACAATGTTAGACATGGTTATTATAGATATAGAAGATCCTATTTGTTACAAACTTGGTTTTGCTGTTAGGTTAATGTATGTTTATTGTAGGAACATTCTTCAATATTTAGGAGGAGTTAGAGGGCTCCCAAGGCAAAAGCTCATTGCGATTACTTTTATTTCTAATTTACAATGAGTGATACCCTATGTAGTACAATTTTATTGGTTATTAGAGCAGAGTAGAGAATCTTCTTTGAATATTCTTATAGTTGTTATTGTTGTATGATTTTTCCCACGATACTCATAGGAATGTATGTTTAAGGGGTGTAAGTCCGTACTGTATCTTTGTCGAATATCGTTATTGAAGCTAGCAAGCGTATAGTGTAACGTTTTAGAAGACGATTTACTGGATGGAGGGGTCCTGGTGTAGAGGTGGTTCACACTCTTTGGATTTCATTTGGAGTTCATCCATGTTCAACGTGAATTATGGATGGCCTTGTGGACGCCGGTCTCAAGTTCCATGGATTTGTTAGTGAGGTTACGCAACAAGCTGCTCATCGTTGTGGTTTACTTAAGTCATCAGTAAACAGAAACCTAGCTTTTTATGGCCGCACTCTTCGAGCCTCATGTAAGCCCCATTCGTGACCACTACCTGTGTCTAGGTTCTTGGTTATGTCCAGGATGTGACTGCTCAGGGCTGTTCTGAGACGATGGGTTAGACAGATGCATGGTACGTTTGTGGTATCGTATCATGACTGGGTGTTTCCATTGAAATTTGTTATAAATCAGTGGTAGATTACTGAGAAGTGTTCTAGTAAATCATTGTAGATTTCGTTGTTACGACAGAGTGGGCTTGGATTTGTATTACTAGAGGCATAGCATCGGTTAGGTCTAAGATTTTTTTTGGTATAAATTTGAACAATATCGTAGTATAAATAAAATTATTCTCATGAACTCAGTGTTACATATCAGATATTTTGGAATGACTTATATGTTAGGAGCTATATGTTCTTAGTCATTAACCAGATCACGTGGGATATTGGAGTAAGATTTATCATCTGGGTGTGGTAGGATACACCGTATATAATAGTCAATAATTGTCGGTTAGGGTAGAGTAGAGTATCTTATTCAGCTATTTTATAGTTGTTGTTATATGTTTTGATTGGTTATCAGAGGAATATATCTATATCAGGCATAAACTCGCATATTTTCATGGAATGTTGCGTATAAAATACACTTAATTGGATGTAATGATCCAAAATTTGGTACGTTTACCTCTCGACACTGGATTTGAGTCCGTTTTCATGTAGTCTTGGAGATCTAGTCTATCGGATTTATGTAGTGGTAATGTTCAAATTCTTCAATAATTTAATGTACATCTCAATTATGCTATCCGCTCGCCTGTCATTACTAGATGCTTATTCCCGCATGTCCTACTTTTATAAATGTTTATAATCCGTTTGCAGTTTAAACACTTAGAAGTAATTGATCAATTCAGGCTTTGTTATGAGACTGCGTTCTATTTCCGAATATGCGACTTATTCGAGCATTCACCAGATCCACTGCAGCATTTTTCACTAAAGGATTGTGATAATGCCCCTAAACCTAACCCATCCTAACCTATCTTAACCAATTTTTTCCCTGTTTCATACTTGTATAATGTAGTTCTTCGTTGATTTAGGCTTTATTCATATCAAATATATCCACTTGGCAATGTAGTTTTTACCAATCTTTAGCAGATTGTCTGCCTACATATATTTATTATTCTCACTTTACTTGTAACAAGTCCAGTAATAGCGATTAGTTTCAAGTATTGTTATGTCATCGCTCGTTAGTTAAAAATGTTTATGTAAGCTTCCCGCATACGTCAGTGATGGATACGGGTGTTAAAGCGTTAGAAAGTTTTATGTATGGTTTTACTGTTAGGATAAGATTTTTTATAGTGTTGGATTTGTTGCACCTACCATTTTTCGTCTATTATAACGAATATTGAATAAATTCACTCTAACAATTTTTTCATACAGATCTGTGATGTAAGGTCCGCAGTCAACAAGATCTAGGATATAATACATATCTAAGGTACATAGCTAGCTAAATATATATCAATGTACGACAACATAGATCAAATATCAATGAATGCGAAAAAGGTTACCATACAATGACAAATACATTAATTCCTAGGTATCCTAACCTATTCCATCCAATAGTTATGTATTTGTAATCAAGTTCGATGGTTATGTATGATATTGATATATATGTAACTCCACTCGAGGCTGTATATTCAACATATCAAAAGCAGTTGATAACATTTTCCCAATTTGATCCAATGTACGACAACATAGATCAAATATCAATGCATGCAAAAAAGGTTACCATACAATGACAAATACATTAATTCCTAGGCATCCTAACCTATATTTCTGCAGATAATTAGATTCCAGAATTTTATCGATATCTTTGTTAAATATTTGGATGAGACTCAGCAGACAGAATCCAAGAGAACTAATGCACCTCAATTTGTTACATTTTTTAATGTGGATCAGTTATACGCCATGATCTAGTCATTCTAACCAACTTAACCAGTAATTATACATTTTCATTCAAGGTTGATGGATATGTATGATATTTAGTCAATATTATGTGCGCTGTACATATCAAATCCCTTCCACACGGCTCTATTTTACATAGTTTTCCTCCTATGTTTTTCTGCAAACTATCTAAGTTTGAAAATGGGTCCTCTCTGCTAACAAAAATGGAGTTAGAGTAACAACAAAATAAATAGCAAATATGTTAAAGTGGTATTTAGAGTCGTTTGTAGGGCTTCATATATATATAGCAATGACTAAATACCATACATAAAGTTAGGTTAGGTTAGATTTTGATTAGTGTGAATAACTTGTAAAATCAAGAATCATATAAAAAAAGATATATCATTCAAAACAATCGATGTAATTTGCATGTGGATTTGGATTAAATTTGCTAGATCAAAATTGTAAGTGTGAATCAAAACTGCATAGGATAGATCAAAATGTAGAGCCAAGTGGAGAGGATGAAAATGAATATATCATAAATCGATAAAAAAGTATCATATGTAGGCACGAAAAGTCGATCGATACTATATAATTCTTGGTTAGAAAAGGTAAGAGGTTAAGATGATTAGTTTTTTTCACCTAACATGACGTGAAGCTGGTCCACATTAAATACCTTGTAGGAATAACAAGGGATTTTGTTCATATGGAAAAAACATATATCAGAGGTAAAATACTACAGATGTTAACCGACGCTGTATATGCATACATATGTGTGTGTGTGTCTACATTGTATCGGTAACTATCCCTGTATACGACGTCATTATTCCGTGCCCAGTCCTGAATATGTGTACAAAGCGTGTATGTGTGTACCTGGTGAGTGACATTAAAAGAAAAACTACGTAAAATAGAGCCGTGTGGAAGGGATTTGATATGTATATCGCACAAATAATGACTAAATATCATACATATCCATCAAACTTGAATGAAAATATATAATTATTGGTTAAGTTGGTTATGTAGGCAGACAATCTGCTAAAGATTGGTAAAAACTACAGTGTCAAGTGCATAGATTTGATATTAATGAAGCCTAAATCAACGAAAAACTACAATTTTACAAGTATGTAACGGGGAAAAATTGTTTAAGATTGGTTAGGATGGATTAGGTTTAGGGGCATTATCACAATCCTCTAGTGAAAAATGCTACAGTAGATCTGGTGAATGCTCAAATAAGTCGTATATTCTGAATTATAACGCAGTCTAAAACCAAAGCCTGAATTGATCAATAACTTCTATGTGTCTAAACTGCAAATGGATCACAAACACTTATAAAAGTAAGACGTGCAAGAATAAGCATCTAGTAAAGACATGCGAGCTGATAACATAATTGAGATGTACATTAAACTATTAAAGAATTTTAACATTACCACTACATAAATCCGATAGAATAGATCTCCAAGACTACATGCAAACAGACCCAAATCCAGTTTCGAGAGGTAAAACGTACCAAATTTTGAATCATTACATCCAATTAAGTGTATTTCATACTCAACCTTCCATGAAAATATGCGAATTTATGTCTGATTTAGATGAATTCCTCTGATAACCAATCAAAACATTTAACAACAACTATAAAATAGCTGAATAAGATTCTCTACCCTAACGGAAAATTATTGACTATTATATACGGTGTTTCCTACCACACCCAGATGATAAATCCTACTCCAATGTCCCACGGGATCTGGTTCACGACTAAGAACATATACTAACATATAAGCTATTCCTAAATAACTGATATTTTACACTGTGTTCATGATGTTATTTTTACTACGATACTTGTTCGAATCTATAACAAAAAAATTCTTAGACCTAGCTCATGCTATGCCTCAAGTAGTACAAATCCAAGCCCACTGTGTCGTAACAACGAACTCTACAATGCTCTACTAGAACACTTCTCAGTTATCTACCACTGATATATAACAAATTTCCAAGGAAACACCCAGTCATGATACGATACCACAACGTACCATGCATCTGTTTAACCCATCGTATAACCAATTTTCTAGACACAGGTACAGTGGTCACGAATGGCGCTGACATGAGGCTCGAAGAGTGCGGCCATAAAAGCTAGGTTCCTGTTCACTGATGACTTGAGTAAACCACTTCAACGATGAGCCGCTTGATGCGTAACCTCACTAACAAGACCGACGTCCACAAGGCCATACATAATTCACGTTGCACATGGATTAACTCCAAATGACAACCAAGAGTGTAATAAACACCTTTACACCAGGACCCCTCCATCCAGTAAATCGTCTTCTAAAACGTTACACTATACGCTTGCTAGCTTCAATAACGATATTCCACAGAGATGCAGTAAGGACTTTCATCTCTTAAACATACATTCCTATGAGTATGGTGGGAAAAATCATACAACAATAACAACTATAAGAATATTCAAAGAAGATTCTCTACGCTGCTCTAATAACCAATAAAATTGTACTACATTGTGTATCACTCATTGTAAATCAGAAATATAAGTAATCGTAACGAGCTTTTGCCTAGGGAACCCTCTAACTCCTCCTAAATATTGAAGAATGTTCCTACAATAAACATTCATTAACCTAACAGCAAGACCAAGTTTGTAACAAATGGGATCTTCTATATTTATAATAACCATGTCTAACATTGTACCAAGTTGAGGAAAAATATATATTAAACACTTAAATTATACAACATATGACTAAATTAAACCTAAAATAATGTTCTATATTGCAGATACAAACGTAATATATTCCGATATTGTATTTAATACCCAATACCATGCATCGAAGATGGAAATTCAACAGAGAACATACAAAACTGTATAACCCATACTAAAACTCACGAGTTATAACAAAGCAAGAAGAATGATGCAATAACCGACCAAATTATTCCTGAAATAGTGTACTATATGGACGATGCATACCTAAAATATCCTAAATCCTATAAAAATTGACATAAATCAACCGATCATTACTAAGAATACATAACATAATATAATAACTTACAATAAATCCGTATCGTTCAGGTATTCTCGCTATTGGAATACCGCGTCAATGGAATACCGATATAACTGTTTCAAAACTGGATACTGCGTTATGGAGTATACAGAATCTCGTAACGAAGATACAGCATCCTAAGAAATATATACATTAACCCGCAAACTGCCTGACTCATAATCCAGACTATTCCTATAGATATTATATACATATGAAATGAATAGATAGAAAACACAAATACTTGCCTAAAATTCAATATCAGGTTGGTACCATACAGGGTCGCTCGCACACTAAAGCTACAAATTGAGTTTTAAGACATACCTACCACACTAATCCTATTAACAGTATATATTATGGCAAATGAACAAAACAGACAAATATCCAAACACCAACCGCTACAAAAAACCACCCACCGAATGAGTCAATTATACCCTTGGGTAATCCTCCTGTGGAGGGATGATTCAGTTATCCTGTAAATGTTGTATCTATTTTCCTTCATCAGATATCCCACAGCATAGAAAAATGAATGAAGGAGTTACTGCAGAAGTAAGTAAAGCTTAGCGCAAGGGTACTGATATAATACAATCGGATAGAAATAACAATAAACGAATTGAATCTATGGTACGTGTAAATTGATCAATATCGAACGACGTTGAAATGTTACTAAGGTTGACGACCGCCCTACGGAGGAGTCTGCTTTAATTTCGCGTTGACACTCCGGTGGAACATGGGAGAAACTACTTCTACTACAGGGATGAAAAAAAAATCATCATTAAGGTGTCCGGGAAGTGGGGCTTTTTAATCTTTAATACTACTTACAAATTATTATCAATAAAGATTATCTTATAAATGTATGTTTGTCAATACCCTTAGAAACATTCAGAGGACGTAGCATTGTAAATGAATTTATTCAATATGACATGCAACGAAGTTGCAATAACCCCCCAAGCATTGAAATGCTATACCCTTACGTATTTAAAAATAGCAATCGAATAAACCGAAAAACTATCCATCTGACCGCTCACTGACTCCTGTTCTACCCTACGCCCCCCGCTCCCCGTTTTTGCGCGAACCGCCGTACGCCCGCTCGAGTCAGAGGTTGCAGCATTGCGGCTGACCCCCGCCACCCTCATAAGTGACTCTAGAATGCCGTTTTTACACCCATACTATCTACTGCTAGCCCGCGACGTTTTCTATGAAAACATTTTCTAATGCCTTCCAAAGTGTCCAATAATGAGCGAAAAGTGAAGACGCAGGGAGAACATATAAATTGATGTTGGAGCATACATTTGGATTAGACATCATGAAAACTTAGATAACTCTTCTGAAATGGAATTGAAACGTCAGAAAAATCGTCGAACAAGGATGAACACTTTTAAAAAGCTGCAATTTTGAGCGTGTGCAGTTGAATATAAAATTCTCACAACTGACCAGCAGAGACTAGACCAGGGGCCTCATAATAGATCAAATCAATGGCATATTGACTTACTTGAACAGTTCAGTTTCGGTCAACTTCAATGCCCATAACGCTGGCATCTACAAAAACGATCAGATCAACGAAATAACCATGCAAGAGAAAACAAGTAACGGGAACACGGTATTTATACCTTCATCACAGGCAATTCAATTTAAACGCCGGAGATGCGTGTCCTAGATTTTGTTGATCCATCAGCAAGAGATCATAAAATTGATGCCGTGATCAATAATAATCATTCTTCTCACTGATGGAATTGGCCAAGTAATCAGTTAGCGCACCTTCCCTAGAGAAGTGAACAACCCGGTCGGATTTATATTACATCAAAGCACGCGTGCCCAGTCAGAACAGAAATTTATTAAATGGGACTAAACACTCCCCTTCACATTAGTGTGCAACCCTAGTTCAGCGGTTGACTATGAAAAAAAACTAGTTATGAGAAAAAATCGACTGGATGTGTTTGGTGTTCCTTTGGGCCATACACCTAAAAAATGCATTTGTGAATATGAGCATATAAGTGTGTCAGACAGAGCTGAGGTTGGACCCATACCTAAACATGACCACCAGCGGTGGATGAAACAATTTGAACTCCTTTCAAGAAGAACGGCAAATAAAAATGATTACGGGCGACACCTAACAAAGAAACTGACCATTTCTTGATACGTAATTCAACTTCATTAACACTTTTATTACGACGCTTATTTCAGGACAAACTGTTTTCATGTCCCTTAAGGACGTAAAAAGATCAGAAACGCAATTTATCATGATTTGACACGTCATAACAAAAGAGTGCAAGATAGACATGCTACCCAAGCTGCTACTATGACGAAGTCCGGTTACACCAGTCAGACCTGTCGGGACCCTGCTGCTGACACTGAACTCTGTACCCGAAGTGTGGTTTGTGGGATTCTGGCCGGACCCTTTGCCGGTAATGGAATATGTTTTGGCGTGTGTGTGAGTGCATTATACGGAGTATGACGCGCGTCATGCCGTCAGACGTCATACCCTCCTTCCCCCGAATTGGACTTGCGTCTGTATCAATGTGTGAAATAATCGTGAACATTCCATTTACGGACAAATAATTACTACAAATAGATGTTATATTATACACCGAGGAGGTTAAATATGATGTATTTTCGAGTTTTCATTTCATCGGAGTGAGATTCTGCACTTTTCACGGCCGGGCGTCTCACGTTCAAGCAAGTCGAACTATCAGGTCCGTATTCATCGTCCATAGGGGCTTTGCATGTCAGGGCTCAAGATGGTGTCAATGCCTGTCGAGCTGGAGAACGCCAATGAATTTACTTTCGTTGATGTCCGAACCAGAGTCATAAAATCTTTGATGGGTTGAATCATCGTTCAACAGATGACATGGAGAGACTGTATTCGTAATACGACTTTGTCAATAGGCAATTCAAGAACTAATTTCTTGGCGTTTCGACAAATTCACGCCAACCAGCACGGCGTTGTTGGTTGCCATCTCATGTTATTTACTTAGTTTTCAGAATGAACAATAATAGTTGCACCACAAATATGGCATCTTCCTGCTATCTTCTGAACGATAATCAGAACAACTGAAGCTTTTCAGACTCGTTTTAGGGTGTTAATGAGAGTAAATTCAGTGACGCTCTTCTTTTCGACAGGCATTGGTGTCATTTTGCGTTCAGACATCCCAAACTCTATTTACATATATTATTTGACTGTTATGAAGTGTACGTTAACAGGTTAAATGCATTGACCATACAGTGAAACTGCAATCAAAATTCAGCAGATAACACGTTGGAGGATTGTGAATTTTGACCGTCTGCAGGTCCTGCGCTTCACAGTATGATCGCGTGACCTGTAGCCTGCGTTGTAACTCATAAACAAGGGCGTGCTCGTCGGGTCGACGAGAGATGTCGCTGAAAACGGCATAAGATAACAGGCAAAACCTCATACTGACCAAGATAAATTCATGGAGCGAAATGGTTTCGGTGATTCCTATTCGAAATGAATATAATTTCCACGATCAATTGCGATGGTGAATCTTAACATATAATGTACACTTAAAAAATTACAGAGGAAAGAAGTTGCAGCTCTGTGTTTTCAACCAGGTTTACTGTGGTTTGAAACATTTCGGGAACGAATTCTGATATGTTCTGTTAACAAAGTACTAATCAGAGAGATAGCTTGGAAATAACACTGTAAACAAAATCATCATAATTACAATTAGATACTTGAGCGATGTTATACATAAAATAGAGGATTAAAATAATTGGTAGCTTCTCAAAAATATATTTTATTGGGGACGGGGGCTTGTCAGAGAAGAATAAAACGATTACCAACAAACATAGTTGAATTTATTAGGGATCAAAATTATCATTTGCCTGATGATGGGCTATTTTCTCTCGATGGCTTTACTTATTGAACATTGCGTCCCGCCTATTGATTCCCAAATATGAATGATATCATCATGAGCAAGTGTTTGTAGGTAGTTGCGAAAAGGATCGATTTTAGCTGGCTGTGTGATCGTTTTGCCAGAAGTAAAATTGTTGTTTTTGAAAGCAAAGAAAAGTTGTGACGTTGATAACGAAGGTGATACTGAATAGACCTATAAAAACAGTGAAAGATCTTCAATTTTTTGTGTTTTTTCCTCGAACTAAATAACTGAAAATCAGATCTAATGAAATCTACATTTCAACCTACCATTTCCATAACCAAAAGTTTTTTTCACTGTCCCTGTGGCAGCGACCACCGATGACTCCTATTGATCACATCAACTAGCCAGGATCCTCTGCATTATTTTATATCCGATTATTTTTACTCGATTGGGCCTCAGCTGACAACAAAATGTTGTCTGAAAAACAAGCAAGGACCTGGCACATTATAATTGTCATATGATTGGAAAATTGATATAGAGTAATCACTAGCGTTTGGATCACAAATTAAATTTCAAATAGGATACTGCCATTCTTTATAATGATAACTCCATTTTCCGTCCCTACTTTGAGTATGCAGCCGTTTTAAGGTCTGGCCGATGGAGGGTGACCTAGGAAAATAAGAGCAATCCATCATACGCTGTCAAGTTTATCCAGCCGTTACATTGCCTTACTGATCTGAATAGGCTTGTTGGCTATGGCCTAACCACTCACGAACAACGAACTTTTTTTTTGCATTCTTTCTCAAACCTTCAAGGCATCTATTTGACAGACAATGCAAATAATTTAATTGCTAAAAATTGAATTCGTTCGATAAAAATCATTCAAATTAGATTAAATAACCTTCTGAGAGAGGAAATTTCCTTATGGAACGAAGAGTGGGGTTGGTGTGATAACCCAGACGGGGTGCCCTCCGACCCACTAAAACGTCTCACCAGCCGCCAGACATGCTGATCGGATGATGCTGTATGCGTTGCCTCTCTGTAGGGCCAAACCCGACCGCTGCTGGAACCATAGAAATTCTCATGAATATCCAGTTGATTCCACCATACTACGGCCGATTTCCTTCACAATTTGCACAGTTGACTCACTATACACCCTTGTCGTCTCCAAGGCAATTGGCTCAAATTGGAACTGTCGGGTCAAAGTGCCATACTTCCTGCACGTACGTGTCTCTGCCTCTGTAGCTGCAAAACCAGATGAAATTGCAGTACCTATCAAATGCGTTTACGTATAAGTGTCCACACAAGTACAGTCCAAGCATAAATTCTTACCATTTTTGAAGGGGAAAATAGTGATTCTAGAGGATCTCTTGTCATCACCTCTATCCAAACCCAAAGGTTCCAGCACCGATGGTAGTCCCGCTCTCTGTAAAGATCTCTTGACGATGTCGTTCAGCGCAGAGTGTCTGGGAAAGCGACCGGCACTGTACCTACATGATAGTCCATGTAGTCCCATCTCGTCCATTCTCTGACCGCAGCGACACGGATGTTGTTGGAAGATTTTAGATCCCACGCTCAGAGCAACGGCAATGTGCAGTGTCTCTGGATCTAGTTGAGTCCCCAATGATGACACAGGGACTGCATGCATTCAGAGACCACTCTCTCTGCTGGAGTTAGCCAGGAGGCGTGCTCTCGCTGTCTGATCTGCAACAGCAAGCAAACCGTTCAGGGTAACCTCTACCAAAGGCAAGTCCCATACCTGCTGCTTAATCTTGTCCTGTCCCTCTAAGTTAAGGGGATCACTACTTCTCTCCCTCCACATCCTGACGGCACTCTGCAGCTCCTTTGAATCAGCCACGGTGTTCACATCGGAAAGAACGGCTTCGACAAAGTCACTCACAGAATGCATCGACGAGAAGAAGGCTGGATGGGCAACATCTCCTGCTCTTCCGAATCCGAGGCCTTCATGACCAACTGGCAAAGTGACTTGGTTCCAAGATCTGTCATCAAGGGGGACATTGGTCACCCTAGGAACGACATCCCTCAACACCAAATCGAAACTTTGAATGACGGTTAATGGTGAGCTCATCAAAATCGATTAATATCTTATAGCTTCAGGCAGAGATTTCGACCGTCCTAATAGTTCGAAATTAGAACCAAACGCATTACAAAAATCATTGTGGAACACCTTTCCATGTCCCATGACGCAAGTTTGGAACAAGTTTTCTGTAATGGTTTGTTTTAATACGTTAATGAGTCTACCAGTAACTGATGGACTCTTGTTTTTTTTGGCCTCATTGGAAACACTCAAGCTAGCGTGGGTAGAACGTTTTGACAGCTTTGGGAGCGACGATTCGAAGGGCAACTTAATGCTATTGACGTGTCCTTCCCTACAAACTACATGCGGCTAAAACGATTGAAGAATGAACGACACATATCCTGGATATCTGTGACGTGGGGCTCTGACCTAATACAAATTTGTAATTCACTAAATTTTGAATTGGTGCTGTAGTAAACTTCATCGTTACTAGTTTTTAATTGAGACTTATAGGTGGTGCAACGATTAAAATTACTGGGCAATATATATATTTTATTACTATTTTGAAAATCAAACAAGAACACATAAATGAGGGGGGGGGGCGCTGCAAGTCAAATGTATATGAATAATATCGTGTACATGTTATGATAAGATGGTATGATAACTGAATAAGTGTACAATTGCACGAACACGGAGGCATTGTAAGCGATTAAAATAGACAGAAAAAGACGGTGAGTTATGAATGAGTTTTGTTCCCTGCGGTCCTCACTCCACACTGTCGGTCTACAAGGAGGTGCCCTGATTCCTCAACTGCAGCAAAGACTCACAATCTTGCATAAAGGGAGGAGCCTTGCGCTACTGCGTGAGAAATGAAACCTCCAATCAGGGAGCAGCTCCACCGTTCGTCAACCTCTGAGGGGCGTGTCCCTACCTGTTCCATATCTGATATTGGCCCACAAGAAAATCGTTGACTCTGCCTCAATTTTTGTAATACATACAGGGCTGTGCAGACAACAGAGAATAAATACATGGCCATAGCCAGCTGCTACCCTTTATTGGGCACAAAACTGATCTCGTTTCAACAGACAGGCACAAATGACCCCCCATTTGACGACGTGTCTTCGACGAGTAACCAAATCCGAGGGCACACATCTGTTTGTTGTAGGAAGCAATTTTCGGGGGAGGTGAGCCCCATCTAGCCGCTCGCACCGTGAGAAACTCAGACTTTTTCTACATATTATAAGCGTAGAAACGGAGTGTTTTAACAGTGCTTCCCGATATAATGGTACCTCTAATGAAGCAATTATAAATTTCCGGAGCTTGCCCTCGTTCTCAACGCTCAATACCAAGGGATTTGCTTTTGCCATGCGACAATCGGAAATATTCTAAACGTAGACCTTATGTACAAACGCTCAGTAGGAATATTATTTCTACTCTCAGCATTCTACGTCACATTACAACTACTTTTAAATACCTCTACTGTTGAATCCCTTGTCAGTTCAGAGGCTGTTTGCCCCAACTTGCAGCCTTGGGGGCGGAGGTCCAAATGAAGATGAACCAGGCTGTGCATCAGGAACGCTCGGCCCGGAGACAACGGGCCTCTAAAACTTTACAGCCTTCTTTATTGTTATTTGAGTAGGATAAAGTGTTTCTAGAGGACAAGGATCTTGCATTTACAACGTCTGGTCAAGATGTTAAGGCTTGAGTGTCTTCCGACTAGCAAAAAAGTAAAAACCAAAAAAAAAACATGACGAATGTTAAAAATAGCGACCACGTTGTGGGAACACATAGATTGATTTTTTTCAGAATTATTATTTGAATATCTTTAAATATCTTTTAGAAAATACGACGCTGCATATGAAAAGGCATTGCAACCTTCCAGTTACATGGATCTACAGCTGAATGAGTTTATAATTAACTGTGATTGATCGGTGTGATGTGATTCGTAACGCACACTCAAAGAAATACTGTCGGGCGTAAGTGTGTCCCATGAACCATAGTAGGTCACGGAGACTCCCTCAAATACGTGTAGCACACTGATTAGCGTTAGTGTCTGTTTCAGGGTATCAAAATCGTGTCTATACGACACAACAACGTACCTGACACAAACCACTGCAGGATCCGAACATTTTGTACAGTGTCCCCCCCGTAACCTTAGTGTGTCGGTATATAATAATAATGGTAGTACTAATAAAGACGTTTATTGTTTAGGTTTATTGAACAATAAAAATTGTATGTAGACCCAATTTTTCAACATTATAGTCAAACTTTGAGGAAAGTATTAGTTAACGTAAATTTGAACGAAATAAAATGCAATTGTCGATTTTCTTTTTTAGGCGAGCGAGCTATGCGCATAACTCCAGACATTGCTACTTCTTTCCCAGTCACAACTGTAACTCGATGTTGATGGGAGTGAAAACACGTCTGTGGAGTTTCCAAGTGCAGAAAATAGCTGGTGATATAGTTATTTGTGTGCTTTAATGGTTCTCGATGGTGTTTTGACCACCCTTTCCTCGTTTATTTTACCTCTGTTGCATCATAGTGTCTCCGTCAGGTCGCAAGCCGTCCTGTCCACTGCTTTCATTAGTGGCTTTACTTAAACAACGACCTTGATCGAGGCTTTTATGTTTGGTTTCAGTTCTGCTGTGTCCATTAGGGTCTGCTTCCCCAACACTTCTCCCGCTTCAGTAGGTCTCCTTGGTTATTATTTTTAATGCTTTCAACTCACACACTACCTTCTTATACCTCTTATGTACTCAGTGCAGCACTAATAGAAAAGTCAGACCCCCTCATTGAGGGTCAACCCAACTTTACAACAAGAACAATAATATTTAGCTAGCAGTCTTTCTACCTGTCGGCCGAAGGTGCAATATGGATCGCAAAAAAATATCAATGGTCAGAAGCATTTTTTTTACTCCAGCATCAGTTAAATTTATTTCAGCATATGTTTACACATTCGAAATCTGCACCGGTGGAGATGCTTCTTTAATCCAATCAAAACTTGCCTACAGAATTTGGTAATTATATGAACACACCTATAATTAGTCCCTAGATCTAGAGATCCCAAATAGATCACAAAATTTTCCCCAGATATTGCTGACCTGAACCCCATCGCTTCCAGACTGGCTCGTCTAGGGCCAGGATGCTGGAGGTAGTTACAAGATTGGGTGCCAAGATTATTCAAATGATACAAGAGTCTCCAGCCTCAGACCAACCATCCAACTTTTGTTAACAGAGATAATGATAATAGAGAAATTGTTCCCGAATTTATTAATAAAGGTATAACTAATTTCAAAATTGTCAACATGATCGGTTTATTCAAAATGGATCACTTTAATCATCTCACTAGATATATTTCTCAATTGCCCTGTCACGCAGACCGGTCTCCTAACTCCCTCAGACAAAGGTTTTTCCTTTCTATGTAAAACTGATTGCCAAATCATCACCACATATGCACGCCATGTACAATAACTTTTTTAGTAGTCACGGTATAACTTACTCAATTGGAGTTTCTTCGCTGTTGCAGCCGGGAACTGCATAGCTGCCACATGACCCAAATCTGTAGAGACACTCTTCTTGCTCCTAGTTGTCAAGAGGTAGTTTATCCACTGGAGGTAGTTAATTCATTAAAAAAAAATTAGGAAAAGTCATCACCTCGAGCATGCAGTCCAATTCTGGTCGCCACACATGAGGGGGGACATGACCAAACTAGAACGAATCCAGCATCGTGCTACTACACTAATCCCATAGCTACGCCACCACGGCTACGAGGATATGCTTAAAGAGCTTGGCCTTATCACCCTCAAGCAACAAAGGCTGAGGGGCCAGCTCATTGAAACCTTCAAATACCTGAAGGGATACAACAACGTGAGCCCTGTCAGCCTCTTCGACAGGGACCACAACATTCGTACCCGAAACAACGGAGCGAAACTGGTAGAAAAACGTTTCGCTTCGATTATAGCGCAACACTTTTCCGATCGCAATCTCACGGGTTTGGAACGACTTACCAGCTGTGGTAGTTGGCTCTGAATCCGTGAAAGCGTTTGAGAACGCGCTCGAAAAACACTGGGCTCAGTGACTCGGTGAACCGGAAAACGACAGGACTTTCCCATGAGCTGTCGAGATTATAATTATAGGAATATAGGGAAGGAGCATGACACGGCTCTCGTCACAATTCAAGCTATTCCTACTAATAAATCCATTATTAGTAACAATAATGGTATGTCGCTGGTAGTAGTAGTTGTTAATTATTACTCATAATTTCAATATCAGTAACAATATAATGATTGCTGTTGCTGACCAACTCAAGTGAATAAAAAATTCCATATCGGAACGGAACGCTTTTACCATTGACATTGCAAGTACCGGCAGACTGATAATACTGCATTGCAAGTACAGACAGACTGATAATATCTCGTGAACGATCATTCTAGGAATTCACCGGGTGAGAGGTGTTATGGCGACTCTCATCCACCTCTAAACCCTAGCCAGGAGTAGTAGGTATTGCACCAAGAACCGCTTTCTAGAGTCATTTTGGTGGGGGGGGGG
>SDVV010002762.1:0-22408 GCA_016164225.1 Gammarus roeselii
AAACCGCGAATTAAGTGGTACGCCGCTGTGTACGGAGATATACTAAGTTCGGTAACTTCCCACATGAGGCCTCTGTGTTCTCTGCAGAGCTTCATGCACACAAACTATCGCAAAACACACCGCCTCCCCAAATGCGTTGTATTCTCAGAAAATCTGAGCGCTCTTGCTCAGCCCAAAACTTTGCACTACGAATACCCTGCTCTACGTAAAATGCAACATGATTTATTTTCAAATTTTCGTGAGGTTTCGATCGGTCGAATTCTGCTGGATACCCGGACACTTGAAAATAAGAAAAAACTAACTCGCAGATTCGCTTGCTAAATTGGCGTATGCCCATCAAGAGCATTTTTTTGCAAAACATTACTGGGACTGGTTCCCTATCATCAACTCGCATATAACATCCCGATGAAATTATATGTGGCAACAGAGTGGACAACATAAATGCTTTCAGTCACGCCCTAGGTTGGAGAATGGGAAACAAAGTCTCCACCAGAAAAGACCATGTGTTCATCAACCGCTTATGCGCGGGACACACATGGGTAACCCATAACCCGCAAACGGACGTAGACATGGGACCTGATGCACCACCATGCCCCTGTTGCCACCAGGTGGCAATCGGCGCGAAATACTTACTGATGGATTGCAACGCACTCGCAATAGCCCGAAGAGCCTGTTTGAATCCTCCGTGCCACCTACGGAGCCTACTCACTGACCTCACCTACCGAAAAAATGTTATCGCTTTTGGAAAAAATACCGGACTATACGAAGCTGTCTAAACCCTAAACATCTGAGCAAGCAAGGTGATGTCTCCACCCCACAACGGACAGCAACAAGAATACGTCTACGTAGATACCCGTTATTACTTTATGTTCATGTACGCACCAGTCGGAACATGTGTTTGATTTGCATCTGATAAGATCAATCTTTCCGCACACGAAGGTCTGCTAACCTACCTGGATCAATGATGTTCGTGCCCTACGGGAGAGCCAATGATGACTAGCGTTGAGGTTCTGGTAGAAATGAGGTTGAAATCAAAACTCAAAATTAAAAATTGTAACACTTGTAAAAAACATGGCTCAATACTACTATATAGATACACAACCATTGAACATTTAACCTAGTGAGTATATACCTCTAGTAGTCAATATAAAACATCGATCAGACCTCCAAGCTCTACGTCATAGGGATAAGCGATAATTAATTGTGTTAAAGGATACGCCGCCAGTTATATCTTTCGGGCCTGTCAGACGAATGAAGCGATCGTGACGATTTAAAATCTCACCACGATTATGAAGGTTGAACTGCTTATGACGATTATGACGGTTAAGCCGCCTATGACGAGTATGACTGTTTCTGATGTTTTTGATGCGGTGTGAAAGTTAATTTATCTGCTTATAACGGATATGACGACTACTGCTAACGACGAATATGACGTTTGAGCGGCTTCTGACCATATGACTGTTAAGCTACTTATGACGATCACCACTACTAAGACGATTATGACGATGCAATTGCTTATGACTATGGTGACGGCATCGTTTTTTATGGTGGTTATGACGACTAAGCTGCTTATGATGGTAACGACGCGTTAGCTGCTTATGACGATTTTGGCCGGATACGCTGATCATGACGATTATGGCGGGCAAGCTGAGTAGGGCAATAATCAATTTCATTTAACCATTCTAAAGCCAAACTAGAGTGTTGATGAACTCTCATCAGGCAATAACATACGGAAGTTGGGCATGTTATAGAATTCAGAATGGTAAGATGAGTTTTATTTATGAAAAATCTTGTTGAATGTCTGTCTAAAAAAGAATAACTGGAAAGAAATGAAGTGGAAGTGTGCAACATAGGATAGATGGATGAATGCGAAAGAGATGCAGGTTTGTGAACATACACAGATTAACAGTAAGTCCACTTATTTTTACGGTTAGCTCGCCGTTGATCAGTGCTACCATAGAGAGGCATGGGTTTATGCAAAACTCCTGCCACTCTATGGTAGATTGATTGACTGAATCCTAATTCGATTATGTTATCTTTACTAAGTTTAAGTGAGCATTCGTTTCGTCATCAGGTACAATACAGGTTCACAATGTCCGCTGTTAGTTCGGTTGCGTCTATCGCATCTTCTGGTCACATACGCCGGAGTTATGATCCTTCTCAACCCGACGACAATCACTCAGTGACCAGTCGGTTCAAAATCGTTCATAACACAAAACCAGGCATTTCGTGTAATAGGAATTAGTAAGTGGGCATGTGATTAGTGTAAGACACGATAATGTGCATAAATATGGTTGATATTCCATCGATTCGTGGTTAACCTCCTTCCTACCTGAAAGGCGAACATAACCCAAACTCAGTGAACGGCTTTCGAAAATTGCTTGCTATTGTTTCTACATCGGGTATCGTGTTCAGTATTTCAATGCATGTTGAAACTCAATTAAGATTGTTCGACGAACTCTTGCATCCTAGTGTTTTATCGCAACCTGGGCATACCTCCCACCCTCTTGGCCCTCAGAGCCCCTCCAAATCTCCGCCAATCGCCCGTTTGTGACAAAGCATTGATTTGAAAACAACATTTTTTGAGGCAGTGCAATGTAATTTGACTGGGTATCTGTGAAATGCAAAAATACCGCAAAATCAATGTAATAGCCACAAACAAATTTCGGAACTTTAATAATTATCGGCAATGACAATAAATACAAAGCGAACATTAAAACACAAAATATAGTTATGATACGACGCAAATTTAAATATATTACATATTCTTTTCATTATCGTGGTCGGCCCATCAAATGCATACATTTAATTTCGTTCTACAAAATTAGCTCACAAAAATTTAACTCCTCGTCGGAAATGAATTTTCCCCACTCCCAGGGACTCTTAACGACATTAGGTCGATCAATTATAAGATTTAATACTGATTCACGTAATAACAGAATCCGTCGAATACTTCAACCTGTATTTTAACTTTATTCAAGTCAATCACATGGCAGACTGAATCTATTCTGTCCGCGGTATCGAATTCTGATTGTTTCATTGAATTAAAAAAGTAATTTGAAACCAAAAGACATTCCTTACAATATAGAATTACTTTTTTTAATATTAACCACCTCGTTAACTCTCCGAGCTTTGGAATTGAATCGGCAAGTCGATTATCTAAATTCAAAAAAGGCAGCTGAAGCAATGGTCGCTCACCCGCTAGCGACTATTTGGTCATCCAAAAGATTCAGAGTGTGGAAAATAAACACGTCATTCGTCAGCTTCAGAGCACATATGGAATGGAGCACTAATCAGATTTCTCGGTATTCAAATGTTATTTGTCTTATGGAAAGTCATGCATTCCCCCGTAGGACGCTATCGTGGATCACATATAATATAATAAACTAAGTATTATAAAGAGTATTCATATTTGGCATTAGATGGATCAACATTCAGGTTATCTTGCATTGAACCAAGGTTATTTCGTATCTATTTAATTCAGGTTGATATTCCGTTACTTTATTGATCATGCTGAATTTCTGTACTCTGAAATGAGACCATCCGGACATTAGCAAATGTCCTGTTCCCATCCGGCCAAAGCGAGCATCATATTCCCTTTGAACATATTTCTGTATACAGCGTCATCACTTCAAAGCCAGCCGCATGCCATCGCTTCCTGGAGACCATAGTTCCATTCAGTTACATTATATAGAAGCACTTTTTTTGCTTTCTGCTAAGAGATGCAGAAAAACGATAATCCGAACACTGCAAAGACTCTTCTCACATCAAAGCGATCGGTGCAAAAACGCTACCCATTGATTTAGTAATCAACTCGAAAAACATGTTCAAAAAGATTTTGTTATGAAGCGAATGCACTATTGGAAATGTTTGAGCACTGGTCGACATTGTCGAATGAATTAGCTCTTTCTCTATGCTGAATGAATAAATTGTTTGATGAATAGAGTTCACCATAGCACAAAAAAGAAGACGGAAATGATCATACTCTTAAATAAACCGAGGTTAAATAACATTTTGTTTTAAAGAGATTGTTTACAGAGATGCGGTGGATCTGGGAACGAGGAAACCGATCAGCAGGAGTGAAGCTAATATTTTTGAACTATGAATTTGAAAACATGAACTCGCACGCACTAGCGAAATCTGTTACTACTTCAGCCACCAACAGAACAGTGTCTTGACGGCAAAAAAATATTTGGCTATCCAAGTATCAATGCATTAAAGATTGAAATTACAGGAATACCAAAGAAAAACAAGTGAAAAAAGACGGAGTTTTACATACTACTTCTGTGAAGGAAAAATGCATTCCCAAGCCTATTTTGCAACGTCAAGTTATGCTTGTAAACTGGACGAATGGAGTCAGTATTGATGATGCGGGCTGTAGGAAATATCTGTTCGTGATTCCACGAGGTCATATTCAAATTAATCGATTTTCTAATGCAAATAATTTAAACGGTTTGAAATTTTCTTCGAGCCAACGCTTTATCGACATTGACCTAAGACACTAACATGTGTGGGCAATGCCACCTAACCGTCGCCTTTATTGGGGGGCAAACCAATTATGGAAAAACGAATATATTTCAGACTAACTAGAGAGATGCTCTCGGTTTGGAAAACTATGACTGGGATGTGGCCTCATCCACGGAAAGACAATGTTATTGGTATTCTATACCATGCTCAAAGTTGAATTGATTATAAATCGAAAAGTTATCATACATAATTTTAAGTTTGAACAGTTTTTGAGTCGGTTCATGTCTAAAAATGACATCAGTTTAGTGTTTCAGCATGACCTGGTCTTTTGTGATTTAGCGAGTTATTTTTCCCCGAACTTTCATGATTTACATCACCTAACTATTGCGCTTAATAGGGAATGTGCTGAAAAGAATATGAAGAACAACCGAAGCAGGCGACCAATATCAACTGATTGCAACTTGATCTAGGTGCCTTGACAAATTTTATCGTGAAAGTGGAGAGGATAGTTCAATTTTAAGAACAAAGCACTACCCAACCAATCAAGAATAATTTTGCGTCAAATTTCCTAATTTTGACCGGAATGTCTATTAGTTAAACGTATATTGTAAATTATTTTGACCTTTGATGAATGGGGCTCTAAAAGCTACACAAGCCAATAATATGGGCTGCGCTCGGTGGAAGTGGTGGCTCGACTAGAGGTTGGTCGAAAATTTGTATCGTGTTTTCAGCTCTTCACACCGTATGCGGCCAAGAGTTGTAAATTTATGATTCATGCAGGAAATAAATTCGACTGAAGAACGAAAAACCTCTGAATAAATTCTTAGATGTCTATTTAGCTTGCTAAATTCAGCGAAATAACATCTACCATCACAGGAGTATTTGCAACTTCAAGTTCAACTAATTTTAGTATAGTCAAATGTTACAACGCTGATGAAACGCGTTGATGCAATTTGAACGTTGACTCTGATTTTGTTATAATTAACACTTTTATATAAAACGTTGTACAGGATAATGTTTTCTTCATGAATCATTTGAAGACATCAAGATCATCATAACCTTGCTATGCTTTCACAACTGTGTTCTGATAGCTGAAAACGATATTTAGGTTTTGGGCCTCCGCATGTAATCGGTCCGGGGCCAAGTATGTCTAAATCCGGCCCCCGCTAAAATCATTCGAAATAAAAACGTATAATGACAAGTATAGGCAACACCGTCATTTTACCGTGATTATTGTCCACAATCATAATTCAGGATAGACAACGAAAACCTTCAACGGAAGCAGCGTTAGCTGAATGAGCGGCAACCACGGACTAATTAAAGGGACGTGTCAGCATTGAAAAACGTCAATTGAAGAACTTCTTATTTATCTGAACGAATTCACACAGATGGAAATCACACTTATGCTGAGCGGTCATAGTGCAAACTACCTCTATTCGTCACATGGAAACGAACTTCCTTTTCTCGGTGAGTACCATACGATTTTGCCATCATGAGTTACCCACTAGGAAAATGATATATGGTTCCATAAAAATACAAATTATTCTTGCGTAGTAACATAAAGGGTCTATTATAGTTGAGAACAAAATAAATAGTTCGCAGATGCAGCTATTAAATGTAGTTAAAGTTGTGCTGCCTGAAATCCATAAAAAAATGTAAGGGATTCCGCGTACAAATAAAACGAATCTGTGCATGTACCCATATCCTAAATGACATCTATTTCAGTGTCCCCAAACATTGAAACATCGAAATGACTACTTAATCACGACTAATAACGATAATATATAATATGTTAAGTTATTATTTTATTTGGGTAGGTACACTGGATATTTTGAATTATAATTCCAATGAAGATGGAGACACGCATTAGTATGATTGAATACTGAATTCCAATCTTGGATCCTTATTTAACGTACCTAATATGTTTTTGGTGCATCTATTATGAATTGAACTACATACATTGGGAAATATATCTTATTCATGTTCAGCGACATTTTTCAACATCTGTAGGGACGCCGCTGCAATCTGTTTTGAGCAAAAAAAATCTTGACCAAATTATTCCAACTCCTGCGTTTGACTTATTTCTAAACTCCTCATTCGCTCTCTTTATGAACGTTGACAATAAAAATATTCGAAGGACATATTTTCTCTGGCAAAATATACGTGAATTTTACATATCTACACCACATTGCTGAAACGCGGCACTGTTCGCGGTGCATTTATGTTCCCATCACCGTATCCTTCACCGCCACCACGAGTGGTCATCAAATATTGCCTCGACGTCACATTGAAATATCGCTCTCGAACGGATTTTTTGTGTACACCATTGAATCTCATATTTGAATGTAAGCGAGGATATAACTTTGCGATGAATTCTGTTGTTTTATTTGAGCAGGACTAAAATATACGTGAGATACTATTCTAGGTTCACCAACTGACGCTTGTACAAATGACTCTGAAATAAATAGATGTGCTGCTTTGGCACTAACGGGTGAGCGTCATTTCAGGTGAACATACATTTATAGTAAATGTAAACCTATCAAGAGATGAATATATGACATATTCGTTTGGTAAAATTTCTTTAAGGCCAATACATTTTTCTTCTTCTCCGGTTACCAATCAGTTTGCCAAATCCTGCATTAGCGCGGCCACTTTATTGTGAGGCGTGAAAGATTTATCCGTCAGCCCATAAGTTGGAGCAGTCAACTCGAGCTCTCAAAGAGACGGCATCTAGACAGATTCCTGGTAATTGATATTGGACCTGGTGATTGATGGACGTCATGAGTATTTCCGGAATATATATCTCACCTTAATAAAGAAACGGAGAGTTAAAATCGCCTCTTTCTCTGCTCCCTAACATGCATCAGTGGGGAAAGTTTTACTTGTAATGATTTAAACCAATTTTAATTATTGTGAAGCAATAATGGAATTATGGTGAATGTTATGTATTAATCCAAACTCGTTACCGATCGGGAATTTTTCAGGAACAGGGGATTGGATGGATAATATCCGTCGTTCTTGACGTCGGCCTCCTGATGATCTGCTGGGATCAATAGTTCTAGCCGTTGCCCCCGAGGAACTGTTGAGGAAACTGACTGTGATTTAATAACGTGAGACCATCTGGACTAGTGATCGACCTTGCTGGTAAAAACTGGATGATGACGTTAATGAATTGTCCGAATCACATGAAATGTTTAGTCTGTGGGGTTTAATCATAAATAAATAAATTTGGTTTATTCAAAATATTTGAAAAGGTAGTTAATAAATGTGGAAAGTTTACGAATGTAATAGAAACGACCAAAACGAGTGAGACTGAAATTACATATTACAAGGTTGCTTGTTTACTAAAATGTCGTAAATTTCCTCAATCGACCGTCAACTATTTCCGTTTGACAAGAAAAAAATGATATCAATCACATCATGACATTCATCGAAGCCATCCCAAAAAAAGTTAACTATTGAGTTTCAAAATTAGATTTTAGATAGACATGTATCGCAAGATTTTTTTTTGGATAAATGGAAAGTTTCATTGAGTCTATCATTCATTGGTCAGGTTGAGAAGACTTTCTCTTTTAACAGAAAGAAACTTCAACTAATGACGTCAACTCAGGAAACCGTTATGATGATTTCTAAATTCATATTTATGAGCTCATATAATAACGATCATTTGTGTTCGTTCATGACAATCGTTACAAACGAGTTCGACCCTGGAACAAAATGACAACGATCAAATAACAAATGCATTGACGATCCTTCATTGAATGAAAGTTAACTTATGCTTCTTCACCAAGCCATCTTCAATCAATAATTGACGGCATATCCTGTCAATATTATTATATATTACAAGATATTTGTTCACTTTCTCTCTACTGAGGCGCCCCCTCCAAATATTGATTTTTTGTACTTTTAAAAATTGTACATTTTGAAACGGAACCACTCAAAAACAATCCGTTGCCTGATAGACGTGTTAATCGTTGAAACTGGATGTTTCAAATTGAAGATGTGGCCAGACACTGTGGAAAGACCCGGCTTAGAAATAATCGATACCAAGTTATTTATCATTGCCATCATGTGTCCAAAGGGACAATTTCACTTTTCATTTTCTATCATGTCAGCTTCCTGTGAGGGCAAAGAAGAGGGCGAATATCGCCCCCAATTTTATATCATGTCAGCTTCCTGTGGGCGGTCGTAACTGAGATTATACACATTCGACAATCAATTAAAAACCTTAAGCATGCGATTACTATATCTAAGATTGAGCCTTTTTCTGAGGCAGTTTTATTAAACATATTCAGATTTTCCCTGAGTGTTAGAGATGCACATTTTAAAAACGTGTTTAAAGAAGACTATACTTGCATGCACAACATGGACGATGCGTCATTTCAGCTACTAATCAATTAAATGTTATGCCTCAACATGATGAACATCAGCGACGAAGAGACTTTAAAGTGAATTGCATCCTAAATCGGTTATATTTTCGAAAGTGATGTGGACAACTTCTGCTCGTGGCAACTGCTCAGAATTGCTCAACTATGAGGTAATAGGCAAGTCCCGACAAACAGGGGCTAACTGATTTAAGGATGGGTTAAGCAACGGACATCGCACATATCCGTTGGGTTTTGGGTAACCGTTACCTGGTCATCATGATCAATAGATGGCGTTAGATGCAACCTCAGACTGTTCGCTTGGCTTCAAACGGATACGAGAAGAAGCCAATGATCGTATCTTATAAACACACAAGACATTGTATGTATACCTCAGAATTTGCTGTCTCATTAGGATGCTTTGTTCCACTTTGAACTTGGGTATAAGAATTTAATAAACCATGAGAATATGTTGCTTGTGGAAATGTATGACATGTGACATAACAGTTTTGATTCGAAATAGTTTAATCTGAATTATATTCAAAATAATTAAATAGGTGAGTTATGAAGTTCAGAAAAATTTCTGCCTAAAAAGTAAGTACTTGGCTCCCATCAATACGCCGGTTAACTACAAATTTTCACATATGTATGTTTACCAATAATATTTATCCACTACAAACAACATCATTATGTACTAAATAGAACCAATATATGTATGCCCATTACAATTACAATGATGATCAATTACAAGTAGAAATAATCACAATGATCATCACTTCCTTCCGTCACGGATTACTGCCAATGATCAGTCAGCTTTTCAAGCGATAAAGAAATCCTGTAACATTGAACGCTTTAGGCCGTCAAAGACGACCACATTCCGCATGTGTTCAGCATTCATCGTTGTCGGCCGGTGATATAAAATGGGATAGCAGACCAAGGGCTTGACCTTGACGGACGTCATCAACACGAGAGCAGTAACGAGGCCCCTCGAGCAAGCAATTTAGGGAGATTGGCCTGGACGTATTGCGGAACACATTACCCTAATACACACAGTTTCAGGTAAAAAAGTATCCCATTTCCTTGCATATGCGAAGTCCGATTCGTTATTGTACAGTTTTCCTTCCGTTAACCTTACCTGACACTCGACTTGATAGCAAATATGCCTGCCTAAACAGTCATGGTGAAAAGAGGAATGCCGATACAAGCAACATGACCTGAATTGTGTGTTTTGTTTGCTGACGAGTACCCTGAGATGTTCGATCGTCGGCATGGGGACTCAGTTAGCATAGCAGGTTTCACCGAGTGCTTCAAAGACTCGTCCATTGTGTATGAAGCCGAAACCCAACACAAATATTGTTACATAGAACTTCTAATGTCGGTAACTTCTTTTAAGTCTGAATTTATTCTTCACACTTGACCATTACTCCGTGTTTTCTGCATTTATCAACGGTTCTGCTAGACAAGTGTATGCCAAATTTGTAAGATCTACCACTGACTTGGCGATTGCCGTTACCGTACGGCATCAGTAATGATAATACAGTAATCAAATGATATGGATTAATCGCTTATGAATCAGCAGAGTTGTTTTCCAACGCTAGAAGCTCCCTATCATAATAAGTACACTTATCAGACTTTGTTTCAAAATTAATATACCTACAATTAGGACTATTGATGGGTTACGGACTATTTTTTCGATGATGACATCGCTGTTAAATTGGTGTCACTAATATTTTTTTTTAATATTCTGTCTTTAAGAACGCTGCACGGTTATTGTGGTACTTATACAAACAAGACAGTGAAAACGAAGAGCGTAGTAGTGCAGCGATAATGGTAAAAAGTGCACGAAGTCTTGAATCCCAACTTTTGCCTTGTTGGTTGACATAGTGCACAGTGTGCTGTTCACGCATACCAGCGACAGCGGGTTTGACCTCTGGTTATGGACTATAGGTTCTCATATGATGACATCACTGATCATTTAGATAAGTGCCCCAACCACTTTGTTGGTGCAATCTTTCTCTCTCATTCTACTACGACTTGTGAGGCGAAGGAATATGAATACACAAGGCCTCTACAGTTTCTAAGTCAATTCTGTAACACTGCCCTGACGCACTGATCTGCTCAAGTTTGATGGGTAAGTAGTGGAAAACGCTCCCATGCAATAGGTGGCATGTTGGCACTGATCTGCTCAAGTTCAATGGTTAAGTGGCAAAGTAGGCTCACATGCAATAGGGGACATGTTTTCTTTAATTATTTCCAATACAACTTGCGCCAAACTTTTAATCACGTTTATTGGTGAGCCGGCTCAACTGAACTGTCCGGAAAAAAGCTTCCGTTAAACTGGGGTTAAAGATTTTTGGTTGGGATTAATGTAGTTGGTTACAGAAAGAGTTTTGCTTACTTTCCTAACAAATATAGAACAGGAGTGAGGATTTTCATTGACTGAACTTTTCCCTTACTAGGCTAGATAATGAGTTTTTTTTTCAGATTAATGTGAATTATTGAGACTGTTGCACTGGCCCCAAGGAATAAACTATACGCTCTTGACACTAAGCTTGATTGTCGTGAGCACCTGACTGAAATACAATTAGATGGGTCACCTTTAAATTTATCCCTTGTTTACACACTTGACTTGATGTGAACCTAAATTGAAGAACGTTTGTCTTCGTCAATGATCGTGCTCGTTTATATGTGAACATCATCCTTTAATTGATACTTCTTTTAACTTGGAACACCTTTGGTAATCCTTTCTAAAAACATAACTGTGTTCTGCAATGCGGTTGCTAATATGCCAAATGCCAACAGCGACCGCCCATCCTATTATACTCAGTAGCTAAATATTTGTTGACAGATTTGCATAGACTCGCTAAATCGGTGTGTAGAAATGTTTGCAAGCAAATGGAAAAATCTTAGATAAAGTGCTTGGGTTGGACTAGTGAAAATAATTTAAGTTATTGTCGAGTTTGTATGGTATGTCAAATTTGTATATGCCGGTATAATGTATGCGTATTCACGGTTTGATCCCGCCATATGACGACATATGCCAGCATGTTCTGGTATAATGTAGGCGTATTCACGGTCGATGTCGGTATAATGTTGGCAGTTACACACGTTTTTGTAAAAGGGTTTCCATTCACTGCCGTATGCATAAATACCAACTCAACCTAACCTATCCTATAGAACCACATCCCTTGCTATTTGTTACAAGACATTTAATAGGCATCAGCTTCATGCTATGTTATGTTAAAAGAAGTAATCATCCCATCCTAGACTAACATAATTTATGTACGGAATTCAGTCAATGTTTTATACGATGCATAATACATATCTAAACTTGACTATACATTTTGATCTAACCTTTGCAGTTTTGATAACTTACACCTAATTATTTCTACTTCGCAATAGATCTCGAGTCATATATGTTACCAGAGAGGTCAGTTTTTTTTTCAATCTTAGGAGACATGATTCTCTCTCCTCATGTTTCATTACCAATAATTTTGAAACTAAGTCAGATCTACATTCAATTTTTATTATGCAATTTTACACTTCTTATACTTGACATCCTTTCATTACCCCATTTGATAATTCGGTTTCCTTCAACGTTCGAGATTTTTCAAGCATTTTATCACGGTTTGATCCCGCCATATGCCGGCATATGCTGGCATAATGTAGGCGTATTCACGGTCGATGCCGGTATAATGTCGGCGACTACACACATTTTTGTAAAATGGTTTCCATACACTGCCGGATGCATTAATACCTACGCAACCTAACCTAACCTATAGAACAACATCCCTTGCTGTTTGTTACAAGATATTTGATAGGCATCAGCTTCATGCAATGTTATGTTAAAAGGAGTAATCGTTCTATCCCAGACTAACCAAACTTATGTACGGTATTCAGTCAATAATTTATACGATGCATAATACATATCTCCACATGACTATACATTTTGCTCTATCTTTTGCAGTTTTGATAACTTACACCTAATTATTTCTACTTCGCAATCAATTTTGAGTTATATATGTTACATGAGAGGTCGGATTTTTTTCAATCTTATGAGACATGATTCTCTCTTGTCATGTTTCATTACCTATAATTTTAAAACAAAGTCAGATATACACTTAATTTTCATTATGCAATTTTACACTTCTTATACCTGACGTCCTATCATTACTCCAATTGATAATTCGGTTTCCTTCAACGTTCGAGATTTTTCATGCATTTTATCACGGTTTGATACCGGCATATGCAAGCATATGTCAGAATATGCTGGTACAATGTAGGCGTATTCACGGTCGATGTCGGTTTAATGTCGGCATTTACACACATTTTTTGCAAAAGGGCTACCATACACTGCCAGATACATTAATACCTACGCAACCTAACCTAAATCCACTTTTCTCTACATTTCGATCAATCCTTTGCAGTTTGATACACACATCCAACTCTGAGCTAGTATATCATAAAAAAAACATAACATAAATTACGTACTTTATTCAGTCATTGATTTTTTACGATGCATAATACATGTCTCCACTTATCTCTACATTTTTGATCATTTCTTTGCAGCATGATACACACATCCAATTCTGAACTTTTAAATCATACAAAAACTAACCTAACTTAAATTATGTACGATATTCAGTCACCGTTTTATTCAATGCATAACAAATATCTCCACTTGACTCTACATTTTTTGTTCTATCCTCTGCAGCTTTGATAACTTACACCTAATTATTTCTACTATGCATTCAATCTCGACTCATATATGTTACCAGAGAGGTCAGTTTTTTCAATTTTAAATGGAAACAAATATGAATTACTTGTAACATTCATCCCATTTAAGATTGAAAAAATCTGACATCTCTGGTAACATATATGAGTCGAGATTGAATGCGAAGTAGAAATAATTAGGTGTAAGTTATCAAAGCAACAAAGGATAGAACAAAAAATGTAGTGTCAAGTGGAGATAATTGTTATGCATTGAATAAAACAGTGACTGAATATCGTACATAAGTTAAGTTAGGTTAGTTTTTGTATGATTTAAAAGTTCAGAATTGGATGTGTGTATCATGCTGCAAAGAAATGATCAAAAATGTAGAGATAAGTGGAGACATGTATTATGGAAAGAATACATGTCATTTGAAAAAAAAATGCATTGGAAAGAACTGTACCGAAACCCATAAAAACGAGGAGAAATATTCGCTATTGGAACACCGCGTTAGTGGAACACCGATACAACTGTTTCAAAACTGGATAATGCAATGTGGGGTAGATAGATTTCCGTAACGATGATACAGCATTCTAAGAAATAAATATACATTGACCCGCAAGCAACCTGACAAATAATCCTTACTTTTTTCGATAGATATTTTATACATATGAAACAAATAGATGGGAAACACAGAACCTTGCCTGCAATCCTACCTTCATGCTGGTACAAAAAGGGCCGTTCGCACACTAAGGCTGCAAATTGAGTTATAAGACATGCTTACCACACTAATATTATAGAAAATATATAGCGATAAATGAACATAACATACAAAAAATATCCCAATCCCCCACCGCTACGAACCCACCAATCAAACATCGATTGAGTCAATTATACTCTTAAGTGATACTTCTCGAGGAATGATTCAGTCATCCTGTAAATATTGAATATATTTTCCTTCATCGGATCGCTCACGAAAAAATACGAATGAATGGGTTACTGCAAGAGTAAGTAAAGCTTAGCGCAAGGGTAATGATTACTACAATCGGATAAAAAATAACAACTAATTGAATCTATGCTGCGTTTAAAAATGATCAACAGCGAGTAACGTAGAAAATGATATCGAGGTTGAAAAATCATCATGAAGGTGTCCGGAAAGTGAGGCTTTTTATTATTTAATAATACATATAAATTATTATCAATAAAAAAAATCCTATATTTGAATGTTTATCAATACCCCCAAAAAACAATCAGAGGACATAGCATTGAAATGCAAAATGAAAGCAACGAAGTTGCAATATCCCCCCAAGCATTGAAATGATAGTACCCTTATGTAAATATAGAACCCGTTAACAGGATAAGCATTCCGCTCACTGACTCACGCACCAAACCAGTTCCGGTACCCTAGCCCCCCCCCGCCCCCCGTTTCTGCGCGAACCTCCGTACGGCCGGTTGAGTCAAGTTGCATGCACAGCCCCTACCCCGCCCGCCCACCGCTAATTACCGCCTATCTATAATCCTTCACTAATCCGCGTTTCGTCCCACTTTATACAACTTACGATGAATCACCTTCACTGATCCAAGACACCAAATGGACATGTTTCCTGTAGCTCTCAGAATCGTTTGAACATGATTCATAGGACTTGCTTCTTCCTAAACTCGCTCGACTGTTATAAATGTTTGGCTTCTTTTCAACGTTATAATTTGTTTACCGAGTTGCTGTAATCGCAGTTTTCGATCACAGTTACGACCAGTCGATGCATTTTGGGATCCAAATCCAACACCCCTTTACAAATCCTGACTATGAGATAGCTATTGGAGTTGATTATTTGTCATCAAAATGCTAGCACTGTAATGAGGAAGTAGTTCATGGAGTATAATGATTAAATCATTGTCCAGTGGCATCTCAATGACCAATTTATTTCAACCTGAAACGTCATCTCATAGCATTCACGCAGTATTTTTCTTTCCTTACATAGCTTCGAACATCTCGCACTTATCAACAACGCATCTCTGAATGTCTCCCATCCTTCCTCGTCATTTACCAGGCCTTGCAATCTCAAACCGTCATAATCATCAGTACTGCTACCCACATTCGATTTATTCATCTTCCCTACCTCTCTTTCTCTTACCACTCTTTGATTCGTCTCCCACCTTTGTTCCACTCTCAATATTCCTCTAACCAGTTGATGACATTGTTCTACCATTCCCTCTCAACAACCGCACAACCAACAGCTCCCTACTACTGTCCTCGAAATGAACACAATATCCATGAACTTTCTATCCTCCACAGCCCTTCCTTCTCACATATTTATGTCTTGCTTATTAAACAAGATGTTTCTCACCACTAGATACCGCTCCTTGCACAAACTTATCTGGTTTTCTTCACTGTATTTTCTGCCTAAAACGCTTACCTCTGTACCATATTATCCACCACTAAGTCTCCAGCACTCGACTTTAGGTCCCCCAGTATCACCTCTTGTGTTGATCTTTAAAACTTCTAGAACACCGACTTAAACTATTCCGAAAATGCTCCCTCTCCCCTCACTCATCTCGTTAACTGATCCATAAGCCCTCACGAACGCCATTTTTTTATATCTAGCCTCACTCACATCGATACAGAGGAAGCTTCCTTCCCTTCCGCAACGCTAGAAGCCAATCGATCACTCAATTAAAACACCACACCTTCTCGTGCCGACCTTCTCCCACCAGAAACTTCTTTCCTACTTACCTCACCAAACTCAAATTGCCCTTACCTTTCAACTAAGCCTCACTCGGAGCCTACACTCTCATCAATCTCTCTCCTCGATGCTTCCTCCTTACTACAACCATGCACATTAGCGACCCTAACAATAGGATTCGGAGAAATCTGAGCTTCTTCTCCCCCCGATCATTGCCGCATCTTACGACACGTAAGGGGTACGGTAATATTACTCTAACTCCCTGTCACAGGGCGAGTTGTTGTTGTGACTAGTAGTGCTAAAAGAAAAAAAAATCATTTTGAACTCTCGCTTCAGAGGTGTTGTTGTACATGATAATTGTTAGATAAGAAGATAGAAGCATTGCGCAATGTTTCCATTTCGCTTGAACTCAAAACTCAAATGTTTTAATGCTATTCGGGAACAATAAATACAAGCTGAACATTCCTAATTCATAAATGTATCATTTAATATTAACCCAACCGTCACGTATATATTCATAGATTACAATTGAGCCGTTTGATGATTTAGCTGGAAATTATGAAAAGATCAGGTAAGTATGCTTACCCAGTGGACCCAATCTAAAATCCAGGGTATATTTTATTCAAATGATCTGAATATATGCAGCGTTCAAATTTTATCGAGCGGGTCAATGTGTGGCAATTCAAGAGCTTTGTATTTTGCTTCAGGCAGGTCACGGTAATTCCCATGTAACGAAATTAAAGTGGTTTAATCTTTTAATCTATAATTTCATTCCTCATTATGACTTTTTATAGAATCAACAAACATTTAGAGGGCATCAATAAAAATATGATGATCCTAAAATTTTGATTAAATCACTCATCAGAATGCACATGGCTTGGGGGCAGCGCTATTTGGAAACATAATTTGGACAGACGGTAAGTTTACAAGTGTTCACAAGTGTAAGAAGACAACAACAGGACTATTGGCCCAAACTAGGGGACCTTTTGATAGCAAGAGGGTTAGTTCTGGAGTAGAACGTCTATGAGGCATATTGGATCAAACTAGGTTGCCTATTGATAGCAAGAGGATTAGTTCTGAAGTAGAACGTCTAAGAGAGCTTCGTGTATCGTTTCTGTTTTTATTTATAACAACAGTAAATGGAACGGTTTAGCTATTTATCGGCGATTTATGTAGAACTTATCGAGCCGCGACTTATATGTTTCGATTGTATTGCTGTTTACAACCTCCGCATGAAGTTTGTTCCAATCTTTGACAACTCTATACGTGAAAAAATTGCGCGTGATGTCGAGTGAGCAACGTTTCCAACGATTTTGTATCCATGGTTCCTAGTCACTCCGTTTGTATCTAGAGTGAAAAGGCTCGCTCGGTAGACGTTTTTCTTACCCTTCATAAGCTTCCACACTTCTATCATGTCGCCTCTGACTCGAAGATTCAGTAGCGAATTAAGATTGAGTTCACGAAGCCTGTCTTTGTACGATTTCTTCCGCAGCGAGGGGATAAGTTTGATAGCTCTACGTTGAGCCTTATCAAGTTTAATAACGTATTTTCTAGGAAGTGGAGACCAAAACGGAACGGCATACTCGAGACACGGTCTAACAAATGCATTACATAACTTGAGCATAATGTGATGGTTTCTGTACGAGATAGTGCGGGATATCATACCTAGCATTTTGCTGCCTGTCTTGGCAGCATCGTTACATTGCTTGCTGCTTTTCAAGTCGTGACTAATGATGACACCCAAATCTCTCTCTTCGGTGACAGAAATGAGTTTCTTTCCAGACATTGAATACTCGTGTTTGGGGTTATGAGGACCTATGTGCATAACTTTGCATTTGTCTACATTAGGATTCATTAGCTACTTTTCTGACCAATAAACAATTTTGTTCAAGTCTAGTTGGAACTACTGACACTCTAGTTCATTTTGCACATTTTCCTCCAATCTTAGTATCGTCTGCAAACTTGCTAATGTTTGAGAATACGTTGCTATCGAGATCGTTAATGAATATTATAAAAAGAACTGGCCCTAACACGGATCCTTGAGGCACGCCGCTTGTAACGTTGCCCCAGGGGGAGGAAGCTCCGTTAAGTACAACTCGCTGTCGTCTGTCCGTAAGCCAGCATTTTATCAGGTTGTTAAGCTCGCCTCAAATACCAATGCTGTGCAATTTACTAATTAGGCGCTTGTGGGGGACTTTATCAAAGGCCCTTTGAAAATCAAGGTAAATGATATCGATTGGAGATTTTGTGTCGTAGATTTCGGTTATGTTTCTGAAAAAGAATAGCAGATTTGTATGACATGAACGGTTGTGTCTAAAGCCATGCTGGAAGTCACCAATCAATTTGTTTGATTCTAAGATGTCTGTAATTGTATCCGTTACAAACTTTCCATCAACTGGCCAATGACTGAGGTGAGACTAATTGGACGGTAGTTACCGGGACACTTTTTATTCCCTCTTTTAAAAATTGGGATAACAATGGCCTCTTTCCATTTAGAGTGACTGGTGCCATTTGTGAGAGATTGGGTGAAAATGTTTGATAAATGTTCGACGATTTCGTTTCTAGTTTCTTATTGAATTCTAGGATGAATTTGCTCTGAACCTGGTGATATGGTGACTCTCGATTTATCTATATATTTAATAACTTTGGCGGGGGAAACGTTCACTGTGGTGATAGCATCATTCGTTTTGCCTCTATGATATCCTTCAGGATTAGGAATATCTTGATTCCCTATCGTAAATACAGAGCAATGTATTCATTCAGTAGAACACTCATTTTGGTGTCGTCCGTTTCTAGCTCACCAACATCGTTCTGGAGAGGACCTATTACAGATTTTTTTTTGCTCGAAATATAACTAAAAAATTGTTAGGATTAGTTGTGGCATTGGCAATAATATAATTTTCCTAATCTTTCTTCTTACGTTTCATGACTCAAATCAGATCTCGTCTGCTATTTAGTATTCATTTTTTGCTACATCGTCATGTGGATGTTACTGCTTTATCGAATGATTTGCTTTCTTTAGTGAATGAAGGCGCTGCAATTCTCCTTTCTAGTACTTGGGCTGATAGGCTGATGTTCGCGTGATATCCTCATGTTTGATATTTTTAATTGCAGTCAAGAAATAGTCAAGCGATTGATTGACATCTTGTCTGAGGGTTGTATTTGCTGGCATCCTTGACTCTCCTAGGCCATCAAAATTAGCTAATTTGAAGTTAGGGACTTTTTCGCAGTTTGTTGATGTTTTTCAACTCGAGATCTATCAAAAAACGGATACAGTTGTGGTCACTAGTTTCGAGTAATTCGCTTACTTGGACGTTCGTTACATGAGAGTCGCTTGCACTAAATAGGAGATCATGAATGTTGCTACCCCTTGTAGGTATCTTCACTACTTGGGTCATGAACGTATCGTCAGCAAAATCAATCAGACGTTGGCCGGTTGCAGTGCATTTCTCTGATTCCCAATCAATGTCGGGAATATTGAAGTCGCCAAGCACAATACTGTATTGTGCTGTGATAATATCGACGTGGGTGTTGTGAAGATCGATATCATCTTACAACCTTGATTATAAAGGGGCGATAGACGAGAGTGATTTGACAATTTATATGTTTATCGACTATTTGGATTTATATTATGTCGTGCCTGTTACTTGGAATGGTGATTTCTAACATTTGCAACGTGTTTTTCACGAGGAACAGCACTTCTTTGCCCTCTCGGCCTTCTTTATCTTTGCTTTGTGAAATTGTGAGTAACCGAGACGAGGAAATTCGCCTAAATAAAAAGTGCTCAATTTCATCCACGATTCTGTGATTGCTATTATGTTGATACTTTCATTCAATGCAAGGAAACCTAATTGTTCGATTTTATCTCTGAGACTTCTAGCGTTCACGTAGTACCATTTGGGAGTACCGTTAGTCACATTGACTTGATGTGCTTGACTTATTTTGTTTCTACTCTGAGGTCTTGTGTCGGAGTCAAGACTTTCGTTTTCGTTTACACGAGTTGTACTAGCTGAACTGCAACTACTGCCTCTAACGCGGACTGGATTGATGACAGGAACGTTTTTGCTAGAAACTGTGGTGGTGTTTTGATTGGCTCTTGTATTTGTTGTATATCTCGAGTTGAAACGGGCGAAGGTCGTTGTGTCGTTCCGTCGGGCACTGCTGGCGGAGTTGTTGGTATGATATCGTTAACGTTTTTTGACTTATTTTCGTTAACAAGTCCAGCGCCGGTGTTTTTAAGGATGTGTTCGATGGTATCAAGTCCATACGTGTGACGTGTATGAAAAAGTTTTAATCGGAGCAGGCCAGCCAGCTGCGCCACATTGATGGTGACATCATCAGCAGGCCAGTCAGTTGCGTCACCTTGATGGTGACACCATCAGCAGGCCAGTCAGCTGCGCCACATTGATGGTGACACCATCAGCAGACCAGTACGCTGCGCAACATTAATGGTGAACCCAGCATCATGCCAGTACGCTGCACCACATCGACGGTGACACCATCAGCAGGCCAGTTAGCTGCACAACATTGATGGTGACACCATCAGCAGGCCAGTACGATGCCCCACTTTGATGGTGACACCATCAGCAGGCCAGTACGCTGCACCGCATTAATAGTGACACCATCAGCAGGCCAGTACGTTGCGCCACATTGATGGTGGCACCATTAGCAGGCCAGTACGCTGCACCACATCGATGGTGACACCATCAGCAGGCCAGTACGCTTCACCGCATTGATGGTGACACCATCAGCAGGCCAGTACTTTGCGCCACATTGATGGTGGCACCATTAGCAGGCCAGTACGCCGCACCACATCGATGGTGATACCATCAGCAGGCCAGTACGCTGCACTGCATTGATGGTGACACCATCAGCAGGCCAGTACGTTGCGCCACATTGATGGTGGCACCATCAGCAGGCCTGTGCGCTGCACCACATCGATGATGACACCATCAGCAGGCCAGTACGCTGCGCCACATTGATGGTGACACCATCAGCAGGCCAGTAAGCTGCACCATGTCGATAGTGACACCATCAGCAGGCCAGTACGCTGCGCCACATTGATGGTGACACTATCAACAGGCCAGTACGCTGCGCCTAATTTATGGTGACACCATCAGCAGGCCAGTACGCTGCACCACATTGATGGCGACACTATCATCAAGCAAGTCAGCTGCAACATATTGATAGTGTCGCCATCAGCAGGCCAGTACAGCGAGCCACATTGACGGTGACACCAGCAGAAGGCCAGTACGCTGCACCACATTGATGGTGACACCATCGGTAGGCCAGTCAGCTGTAACACATTGATGATGACACCGTCAGTAGGCAAGTCAGCTGCTCCACATTGATAGTGACAATATCAGCAGGCCTGTCAACTGAACCACATTGATGGTGACACTATCAGCAGGCCAGTCAGTTGCATCATAGTGATGGTGACACCGTCAACAGGCCAGTACGCTGCACCACATTAATTTTGATACCGTCAGTAGATACGTCGGCTGCCACACATTGATGGTGACACCATCAGTTGGGCTGTCGGCTGCAACACATTGATGGTGACAACATCAGGAGGCCAGTCAGCTGCAACAAATTGGTCAGAGAATCGGAGTTAATATGTTCAAGTTAATACATTTGAATATTGGTGTCCGCACATCTTAGCGCTGGCTAATCATTTCGTGTAGTTGATAGTATATTCATGTTTGTAATGATTATCCATGGCTGACGTGATAATTATTGTTCATCTTTAATTCTATTAGTTAATCCATGGATTGATTTTATTTCGACCCAATCGTACTGATATTCAAGACACAATACTATTAGCATCCCATAATGCTTGGGAAGTTCTAGGTTCAAAAATATGTATCCAACAAAAACTTATCTGTACACATCTAACTATTTTTACATGAAGTGGCCGGAATTTAAATTGACCCGTGCGAAGATAATACCTTCATTAACCCATGACATTCGTCATTGAACCCTCTGATACCTGAATAAGTCATGCCCCGTGCCGAGATAATACCTTCATTAACCCATTGCATTCGTCATTGAACCCTCTGATACCTGAATAAGCCATGCCCCGTGCCGAGATATTACCTTCATTAACCCATTGCATTCGTCATTGAACCCTCTGATACCTGAATAAGCCATGCCCCGTGCGAAGATAATACCTTCATTAACCCATG